>VZRJ01010923.1:412899-455848 GCA_013397565.1 Ptilonorhynchus violaceus | reverse complement strand
AAAAAGGGGGAAAAAAGGGGGGTGGGGGAAAGGGTTTCCCAAAGAGAGCACCGAGCTGAGCCGACAGAAGTATGAAGAGCGGCAGCGCGGCTGCTACCGGCCTGCTCAGCTCCGCTCGGGGGGACGGCGGCGGCTGCCGGAGGCGAGAGGGCAGGGCGTGCGGCCCCGGCGGGAGCCCTGCCTGCCTGCCCTGGCCAAGGTGGGAGCCCTGCCTCTGCCCCCGCAGCCAAGGTGGGAGCCCTGCCTGCCTGCCCTCCTCTCTCCCTGCCCTGGCCAAGGTGGGAGCTCTACCCGCCCCAGCAGGGCTCGCTGCCGGCCCTACGGCGGAGCTCGCCACGCGGGCTCCTTTAAATTGAGGGCGTTTCGTGTGTCTCGCCGGCTGCTCTCGAGTTTAAAGAGAAAGGGGCCGGAGCGAAGCGGGAAGGTGATCTTTGCCCGGCGGCTCTTCGGTGCGGAGTAGGTGCTTTTGTTTCCTTCCCCCGTGTCCCGAGGCGGCCGCGGGGGTCTGTCGGGGGAGCAGGAGGGCTCGGCTCGGCGGCGGGCGCCGCGCCGCACGACGGGGGTGGCTGCTGCTGCTGTCTGGTTGTGGGGGGGTTGTGGGGTTTTGGTGTGGTTTTTTTTATCTCCCGCTCTCTGACCGTGGGAGTTTGAAAGCATCGCGGAGGTGGAAAGAGAGTGTGCGTGGGTGTGTGGCGGAGGTCCACGCCTGGTTCTCCCGGGGCTCACCGTGGCGAGCCTGCGGGTTGCTGGCGGGCTGCCCTGGGCATACCGCGGAGGGCCGGGGGCTGCGGCGAGTTTGCTTGGTCCTGCCCCCGAGGGGCAGACCTGGGAGCAGCACTTCCACCACTCATGGCAAAGCCATTAGCTCAGCCTGACTGCGGAGGGGCCCCGAGGAGGACAAACGCTTCGGACTTCGCGGCGGGTGAGAGCGGGGCGGGCAAGAAGGGACGGGGGGGGTGGCTCTTACTGACTCTGCGCTCACCCCCGGCCCCAACCTCTGGCTTGTCTTTGTGGCTTCTCTACGCAGCCCTGGGGTGTTGGCAGTGCGAGAGGAGGAGGGCGGGTTTGTACGTCTGCAGCGCCCGCGGGAAATGCGAGCGTCCGCATGGGAGGCTGCGGCAACTGCGGGGCGGGAGGCGGCCGAGCCCCGCTGCAGCGCGGGCGGCTGCGCCAGGCGCTTCGGCTCGCCCCTCCGCCGCCCCCAGAGACAGGAGCGTGAGACCGCTCTTGTGCCAAAAGCCGCCCTTCCAAGGCTCTTGCTTTCCTCTTCAGGCTCTAGATTCAAATCTCTGAGGACAGAGTTTCACTTTTAAGAAGGCTCTGTTTCTTCACTAACGCTCTACGTGTAAGGAATGAAGGTTGCTGTCTTCCCTGTCTAGGATTTCTATCTGCATCCTGCTGCAACGGTGTCATCTGAGCCCGCTGTCTCTGCACGCTCTTTGGGGAGTACAGCTCTTGGGACACCAGGACGCATGCATTGCTGGCTCCCCGGTGCAGTTCCAGCATACTTCTGACATTACTTTGAAATGAAAAATGAACGAAGTATTATTGGTTTTCCATGTACATTAAATTATGTATTTTTTTCGTGAAGTAGTTGCTGTGCCAAGTGTAACAGTTTTATGATGGGTTTTGTGACGTGGATTGTGATTTAATAGGAAACTTCTAAATAGGACATTCCTAAATTCATATTGTATGGTGCCATAGGCCATCTGATCAGGATTATACCGCCCTAGTTGGAACCATGGCCAAACCTATATGAAGGTGGTGAGGTGCTGAAGAGTCAGTACTATTCTCAAGTTCTAGCTGTCACTGACTTTAGCCTACTAACTTATTTGGTCATTTTATTTATTTTACCCACAGTCTTATTTAAATTGGCACACTTACTATCCAAAGTACCTCTTCAACTCCACTTTACACCTCTCAGTTAAACTTAACACTAATTTCAGGATAGGATTTAGAAATGGAACATCATAATTAAAAGCAAAACTGATGATTGGGAGTCAGCTTGTAATACTGTCTGCATAGTGTGCTTGCAGCAAGAGATGCTTCTATCCTTGTGAGATGCAATATGTCAGTTTAAATATGTATTTCTTTTTCTATCTGGTTCAGGTTAAAACTTCTTTTGTACTAATTTTTGATGGCTATTTTGCTTAGACAAGCAGAAAAACATACAGTAAGAGCAAGGCAAAGAGTAATCAACTTCAAAGGTTTTGGACTGTGTTAGGAATCAGACTCAGTTTCCAGAAGTTATCATTTTATGAGCAAGTATATATTGAACATTCCTAAAATTTTGTTTTCATCCATGTGAGAAGGACTTTCTGCTTTCCTTTTGGTAAAAGAGCCATTATCAAGGCAATAAAATTGTTTCTACTAGGCATAGTCCTAGAAATGTCTAGGTTTCCAATGATTAGATCAGATTTTTAAGTGCAGTTAACTTTGTTTTGGTCTGGCCTCAGACCAAGGGCCTTACAGGTCTAAAGTATCAGTAAGCTGTTGTGCCAGGTTCTCTATCCTCCCCTCAAAGTACGGCACACATTTGTAATGTATATTCATAATGTAAAGGACAAAGGCTTCTTGTGATTAAAATTTACTTTATCAGTGTAGATCACATTTTGATGTAAGCCATGAAAAATTCTAATTGATTAATGAGTTTCAGATGGTGGTTCCCCTTCAATGCCCCTCCCCCTGCTCCTAATGTACAGTATGCTCCAAGTTAATCTGGGAAAGCTCCAGAAACCTTGGGCTAAATTGGTTGTGGTATAATTTATAAGGATAATGAAATAACTCGAAAAATTGAATTTCCTTATAAAGATATGCTTGCTGCATTTGTCAGCTTATGTTTTATCTTCTTGTTTATAGTAGTGAGCAAAGTTAAGATTACATGTAAGGTGCATGTATTTAGGATGATGCAGACAAGAATGACCTGTTGTTTCAGGTTCAAAGGGAAGGGAAAGTTCTGCAAACACCTCTTGAAGAGGAGCTATGCAAGGTAGTAGCAGAATTACTTTAAAGGTGATTGTGTTTGTTTTTATGTATGTAAAATGGGAAAGACTACTGTTCTGTAGTAAACTGGAAATTGCAGGTGGTAAAGACTGAGTAACATTTAACAGTGAGTGGCAAGTCTGGTTTTTTTCTTGCTGCTTCTTTTAGTCCATTTTGAGGATTTCAAGAAAGGGAGCTTTCATAATTTCATTTGGGAAAGTCATTCCACTGTCTAGCAGATCTCACCATAGGGAACTATTTCCTGACATTAAAAATATAAAAAATTTTTAGTTATTTCTGTGGCTCTCAAAGGAAGGCATTCATATATCTTTTTTCCCTCTTTCTGCATATATGTGTGTATACACATGTATATGGGTGAGGAGGTGGAAAACCAAGAGCAGCCTTTAATCTGTGGACTGATGTTAAACTCCCCAAATCTGAAAAATATGTCAACACTGAGACAGGAAAACTGAAGTAAGTTTAAAAATGCAAATATATTTATCCTCAGTTGTGCTGTCTATAAAACTGGCACTTGATGATGTGAAAGTGGTGATTGCAATATGGGTCCCAAATTGTGGGCAGTTTTATTTCTACTTGCATATTTTGTTCTGCAACTTAGTCTGCTTATGAGCCCTGAATCTTTTACTTGAGCCTTTTTTGCACCCAACTTGCCATTACATAAAGTGAATGCTTCACGCAGTCCACTTAAGCTCCAGTAAAGTTTCAAAAGTTCTGTTCTTTTCCATCTGCTTGAGGTGATTAGAACTAGCGGGGAGATCCAGCAGAGACCCTTGCCAGATACTCATGAGCTCTGTTCTGGCTTTTGATCCTCTGTCTTCTCTGTTTCCAGGATGGCTGCTTTCCAATAGCATTACCTTCTCTCTAAGACAGCAGGAGATTGTCTGCATTTATAGCTGATACCCCTCTGTCAAAGCCAATGTGCAGTCTAGTGCTCAAGTTCCAGTTGCTTCAGAGAAAAACTTGCTGCTCTTGTCTGAGTTGATGTCTGTTCCCTCTATCACTGACTATAAAGCTGTTGCACAGTTGTGTGTATGATGTTTAGTTTCTTCTACAACTGGTGGCTAATATGCTTTCTCAGTTGTACTATAACAGATCTCATTGCACGAGCTTAAAGCCTGTGTATTTAATTCTGTGAAGATTTTATGAAAAAGATTCTTCGAAACCAGGATCTGAGGCAAAGTTGTGCCATCTTCTGTTCCAGTTGTTCTAGCTTTGTAGAGCAGCTAGGCCACTGAACTGGCATATGTGCAGATCTTCAGTCCTGGGTAACTCTGGTTTGGCTGCCAACTGCACAGAGCCAGTCAATGAGCTTGCCTGCTAGGCAATAGTTGTCTGAGTGGGCCAAACCAGATGTCTACGCACAGTGTCCCAGTCAAGCTGTTATGGTGCAAAGGGGACATCACGTATGACCTTTGCATCAGAGATGATTTGATTGATCACTGTAGGGAGTTCTGCATTTGCTTTATGGTGTATTTTCCCTCCACAGATACTTTTAACTTATTTTTAGTTTTTTCTAACTGAATACAAAGAAAAATGCTTGTTTCACTGGATACTTAACTTCCATGCTAATTCTTAAGCCAAGTCATGAAGAGCAAGTGACTCAGCAAGACTTCTTCATCCCTGGCCAGGAAGGATTGTATGTAGGAGCAAGTTAAAAAAAAAAATTCAAGCCTCCTTTTATTTGACAACTAATCCACTTGCTGTAATTGGGAACCAGGTTGAAGTGACAATGATACTCATATGATACAGAGAACACTGCATACCCAGCAGCTAGCCAGTATAAACTGTTATGTATATATGCTGGAACTGGATGGGTAATTCGGAGTAAAAACTTACTGGTTTATATGATTAGCTAGCAGGGTGGAGCACGTGTATACATGTATACATGCAAGCTTTTATATATACATTTTTCCTATTCAGAATATTTTTTTCTCCCTTGTTGTACTTGGTTGAAGAAAATTATCACAGTTTTACAGGTAAGGAAGGTGGTTGGAATAGGAAAAGGGATTGAATCCAGGTATCTGCAACTGTGAGTGCTTCATTGTGCATCCAGTTTTCCTTTCTAGATTAAACAGTCTTTGCCTCCTGTGTGTTTTGAGTACAGTGTATCATTCTTGATTCCTTTTTTCTACCAGTTAACCCCAACAAAAGCCGGTAGAAATACAGAAGATCACTTGTTTGATTCTCATTGCTTTCACCTGATGATCGCTGATAACAATCATCAGATAGTGTAAGGTTACACTGCTGGCAAAATACAAGCAGTGAACTGCAGTACACAGATAACTAAATGCACTACTGTAAAGCAAAATAAGAACTTCACTGTTCAGTAGGAGCAAGCAGAGCGAAATAGGACCTTTTAGTGTGTTGAATCTGATACACGTCGCTGGGTGTACTGTAAACCGTCCCACACTGAATTCTTCATCTAGACAATAAGTCTAAGAATTTGAGATGTTACCCTCTTGTTGAGACG
Organism: Ptilonorhynchus violaceus; assembly: GCA_013397565.1. Taxonomy (NCBI): domain Eukaryota; kingdom Metazoa; phylum Chordata; class Aves; order Passeriformes; family Ptilonorhynchidae; genus Ptilonorhynchus; species Ptilonorhynchus violaceus. The sequence goes on along the minus strand of VZRJ01010923.1, from coordinate 450,375 downwards.
TCGAAAAAAAAGTTGTGCTGCATACTTATGACCTGTAACAAAACAGGTTGAAAAGCAGTCAAAGAGACTGTTCCTTGTCTGCATTCTGAATAGTAGGGGGAAGCAGTTGCTTGAAAGCATTTAGAGGTAAGTTTTGAAAATGCTTCTGCATATCGCGTCAGCCTCAACAGTTTATAGCGAAATGTAACATTCTATAAAATATTTGACATGTTTGTGTTGGCTAGTTTTAAACAGCTGTGTATACGATGATTTGATGTTGCTGTTAGAAAGTAGTGAGATTAGGAAACCCAATATTTTTTGGCTACTTTGTTCATACTTTGTCTGCCAAAAGGAAAAGATGAAATACTTTTTGGAGCCAGAGGCTTGCCTTGGCTGTGGTCATGTATCCTTGAAAGCTGCTGTCTATCTCTGAGGCAAGTTAGTCCATTTCTCTGACCAAATTCCTTACTGATGAATTGTCAACAAACTTTTCTCCAGTTCACTAAAAAATAAATATATTAAGACATGTTAAGGAAGAGATTTCAAAGTATCCAAGCAATGAAACAAGGGCCTGGCCTTCACCACAGGTAGAATCTTCAAAGGGATCTTGACCAAGCTCAGGACTCAGTTGCTGTCACCTTCACATAACTATCTCATTTTGGCTTCTTCACAGATCCCAACTAGTATGTGAAGTTCTATATGTATGTGCTAGTAAAATTGATGAAGTAGATGAACATTTTAGTGAAACTTGGGTACTTCAGTACTGAAGTATTGGGAAGGCTTCAGTTAAACTCAACAAGTTCAGCAGCGGTTGGTGTTTGCATGAAGAATAATTCAGAGCCTGATAGTTTCTGATGCTTGCAGTTTGATAACTGACCACCAGTATCACTTGTAGAGTTTGTGACAGGAGATACTCTGCTCCTTGAAAGCTGATTTTTAATTTTTAAAAAGTTAATTAAAAAATCCAAGGTAGGAATTTTATGGCTTTGGTTTTAGCAAGGAAGTATTTTACTGAAGCGTAGGGCTGGTTTTCAGAAAAGTAGTGGAGATGGGAAAAATGAAAATCAAAGAAAAATGAAATCAAAGAAAACTTACACAGAAGTAAGGTGGGATTATATGTGAGTTATCTGTAATTCTTCAGGCTCTTCATCAGTATCAACTATCTCATTCCCCAGTCCTCACTTTGCACACCTGCTTCACAAATTAGCCCATATATTATTTTAATTGAGGGCTACTATTTCAAGCAGACCTTGTCCCATTATAGAGATGCCTGAATCATTTTCACCTTCTAGAGATTTTTGTCGCCTGTCTGCCTTTTGTCATCTTTCCAGTTTCCCATTCTGAGAATGTGTCTTATTAAAACTACCTGAAACTCAGAGTACCCTTCTTGTCTCTCTGTCTTCTCCTTACTGCCACAGTTACTAAGAAACTGAGCACCCTTGCATCCTCCAAAATCTTTGTTCTTTCACTTTTCTTCCTTCAATGAGTCGCAAAAGTTTCTTAAGGACTTTACACATCCTGATTGCTGAGTTAGGTTGGTATGAAATATATTTAAAGACAACCCTGTATTTTAGAGACAAACTGGAGTAACATCCCAGCCCCCCCAAGTTCTCTACTCTGCTTTTCTACAGAAACAGGCCTGAAGTGTAAACAGATTGCAGTGCTTGTTTCACAGACTGATGGGGAAAACGAGACTGCTTCCTTGTAGCTGCTCAAGGAGCCTTCCCTCTGTTTTCTCTTGTCTTAAAGAAATGTAGCTTTCAGATTGTGGAATTACTTCAACCCCACCAGTGTCAGCAGCCTGTATTGTATCTGGCTGACTGTCAGGCATATCATATTGTTTGTTGGTGATTAATTAGCCCCAGGTCCCGTAGACCACTTCATATGCATGGTCTTGGAAGTGATGAAGTAGGGTGAAAGAAAAGGGTTTGCATCTGTTGTCTTCCTCTTGACACAATCCAGCTCGGTGTGTGTGCCAATTGTTACCCTTTTAGCAGGGCAGACCCTGCTTAGGATTTCATGATTGATATTGTTGTATGCATCCTTGAAGTATAAAATAGCAGCCTACATTTAGGTTGGAAGGGACATTCCAGGGGTCATCCAGTCTATCCCCCTTTACAAAGCATGTATGAACTGTGAAATTATTTCCAGTGAAGAGGTGCAGTGTCTAACTGGTTCCTTTAGTAAGATAGTTCTGCTTTTTCTTGTATATTTTTCCAATCTGTATGTAAAGAGAAACAAATTGCAGGATTTTGTTTCCTAAATATTTAGATACACAGGTGTTAATAAACTAAAAAATTGATGCAAAAATATTTTTGCTTTGCTTTATTTGTGTGCTGTTTATGAAGTGAACACTCAGGAATAAGAACTCTTTTTTTTTTTTTTTTTAATTGCATTTTACCAATATAATTTCAGAGGTAATTCAAGAGAACGAACTAATTTCAGTTCTGGTTCTTACTGTATCAATGGAGGTTATAGACTCCAGAAATCAGTCAAAATTATTTGAAGGCTCTTTCTGTATATGATATAGTATATGTACAGTATATGACAGATACTTGATTTTTCCCATATAATCTTTGAAGATAAGTGGTGTCAATTATCCGTCTTGCCTCTGTTTCTATCCAAAATGAATCACTGATTTGAAGGACTAATTTGTGTGGTTCTGAGTCACTTAGAAAAACTTTAAATATACTGTCATTGAAATTCCTTAGCTGTTGGTAGCTTCTAGTCTGAATCAGTCTATTTTGAGTGTGACATTCCAGATTGATTTTTGCAGAGCTAACAGTCCAAGTCTTCTCCCTCCCCTCCCTTCCAGCCTGCCCTAAATGAACAGGTATGATTTGAATTTAATTAACCAGGAAGCCATAAATCCAAGCTGACATTTTTACAAAGTTAGTTTCGGAACAGAGCTGTGCGTAAGTTACATACTTTAGTCTGCCTTAAACTTCTCTGCTTTCAAAGGAACTTTCATACATAAGGATTTTTTATGTTAGAAAAATGTAAAATCTACCCATAATTCAGAAATATGTGTTTATATAAGAGAATAAATCTTTTTTATGTCTATTTTTCCTTCTCCCCAACTGAAAAAAAATTGTCTAATTTCACTTAGAAGTATATATGTAGTGAAAGCTGTGCCTATCTCAAGGGCAAGCTCAACTTCAGGACTTGGGGTGAGGTACTGTCAACAAGAGCTTGAGCAGATCTTTTTGCAAACATGAAGTTTGGTTACACAGAGTATGGTTAAAAAATGCTAGAGTGTTTCAATACAAGTATTAAAATATCCCAAATAGCATTACATACATTTGGAAAAGTCAGTTACAGCACAATTTTATGGAGAGGCTTTTTTTTTTTTTACATTTAGTAAATATTTTCCTCTTTCGACAAAGAAATTATTTTCAGTATTCTTGTTATTCCAGGTCATAATGGATAGTATAACAAATTGTTCTCTTTTTTTTCTGCTGTTGTTTTTAAAGTCACAAATACTTCTTACCTGGTATGAAAGGTATGCAAAGGACAGAAAGAAAGTGTTTGCAGATTATCTAAGCTGAAGCCAGCTGATGTGTCTTACTACAATTGGGGTGGATCAGCCAGTTGACAATAGGCAAAGGACTATCCCTTATGGATCTCACATTCACTTAATGTCTGTCTAGTGCCACCTATACAAGACCTTGTGGCTGCTGGACTTTTAGCAGGCTACAGCCTACCAGGCAAGGAAGTATCTCCACTCGTTGCTGCAAGTTTCTACAAGGAAAAATAACCTTCTTGCTTTAGCATTCTTCTGCTGCAGATGGGGAATAGCCCTTCAGACGCAGAGATACAGGTCCAGTGGTTCTAACATCAGTGGCTCCTGCGACTGACAACACTTAATACATCATGTGTTAAATATTAGTTGTGTTACCTGAAACTAAAGTTTCAGTCAGTCACCACTGAAGTAGAGGAGAATTTGGGAAGTGGCAAGTGTGAGTGACCAGCGCTGGCTGTTGTGCTGCTTTCTGAAGAAATAATGATATTCGGCCAATATATTTGGTATAGATTTTTTCTTTAATAATTTTTAAGCTGGAGAATAGACTGTTTCTGTTTAGTTACAGCATTTATTAATTGTTAATAAGTTTGCTGTAGGAGCATAATTTGGTTGTTCCCATGTTTTTCTTGGGCCTGATCCAAAAATCTCTGAAGCTTTCCAATTAATCTGGATGGGTATTGGGTCAAGCACCCACAGGGAGTTGTTAGCTTTGTGTGAAATGTTTATTTTGATTTGATTTTAATCATTCCTTGCAGAATATTTGGTTGTGTTGACAACATGTAACTTGGTGAGTATAAATGAAGGTACCATTTATCTGTAAAATCTAATCACTTGCAAAAAAAATCCATTAAGAAAACAAAGCTTCAGTCACTGATGTTTGCAACCATGTGTTAGATTCACATCTGTTTGTCTGACATCTAATTTCTTAGAGTCGTAATTACTATTGTTATCATAGAATCAAAGAATGTTTTGGGTTGGAAGGGACCTTAAAGATCATCTCATTCCAACCCTTCCCCCTGCCATGGGCAGGTCCACCTTCTACAGGACCAGGTTGCTCAAAGCTCTGTCCAACCTGGTTTTGAACACTTTCAAACATGAGGATTATCTTCTGTGTGGGATTCTGCAATTCTGAAAATGGAGCCCCTGAAACTTTATTTGGTATAATGAAGTTTGGGTTTTTTTCTTTTTATATAATTAAACAGGTACAACAAGCGGATAAGCGATGTGCACTGCCCTGAGCCCGAAGGCACGTGGGCCTGGCCTCTCCGATATGCATCAATACAGTCAATGGCTTGCAAGTAGACATGAGGCCAACTTGCTGCCAATGAAAGAGGATTTGGCCCTGTGGCTCACAAACCTACTGGGTAAGGTACAATAAGATGGAATGCAAATACTGGACAGTATGAGAACTCCTTACACTGTTAGCTGGGAATTCAGATTTCTTTGTGTTTTGAAAATAAAGGTAGTTATGATTAGGTAGCTGCCTCCGTAGAGTGCAAATGTTAGCAAGGTCAGAAGAGCTAATGAATAATTTGCCTCCACAGTGTTTCCGTGAGTAGCATAATTGAACTTTATACATTCTGTGTTTGGTTTTCTTTCAAATTTCTTTGTAATTTTTTTTTTGGCCTGTATTTTCTGTGTTAATCCCATTAAGCTGAATGGTGCTAATTAACTGCCATCACCTATGTCTTTCATTTTTATTGATAGGCATCCTAAAGAGTATGGTGAACTGTCTTGAACGGAAGGAACCATTAAATAGGTCTTCACTGAACAAGCAGTCTAGTAATTGATAATTGCTGCCCAAGGCAATGCATCCTAAGACTTGTGGAAGCCTTTGCATAGCGCAGTTTGACCTAGCATAGCTGGGACCTGGGGATTTACTCATTTTGGCTGTACATGTTGGTGTGTGAAGACAAAGCATGTTGTTGTCAAAAGAGAAAACCAAAAGCTGAGAAAAAAAATCAGGTACATGTAAAGAAGAGCAAATGAGATTGTCACTGGCAGGAAGGAGAGAGACAACACATTGAGATATACAAATCATTCAAGAAGGTGGAATTTAGAAACTATGAGCCAGGAAATAGTATGTTGTTTGCTGAGAACACTGAGGGAAAAATGGCTTTTGGGTGATCTCTGCAAGTCCAAATACTACCAAAGAAATATATGACTTACATGATACCTCATCATAAGGGAGACATGCCAGTAATTCCTCTCATTGAATAAAGAGAAGAAAAATATTTCAGAAGTTCTGTTTACATGAAACTTCAGTTGATGTTATTTTGGAGGAAAATTTGGATGAGCACTTTAATTGTGGTGTGGTTTTGGAGGATTTATTTAATTTTTAATTAAATTTTAATTATTTAATTTAATTTTAAAAAAAAATTCCTGAAAGCCTGTTCTGGTGAGACATGGGCAGTGTCTTGTCATGGCAAATGCTGTAGTTAAACCGTCTCAGTGATCTCATACAATAATAGAGTATATCCAGTGTCTTTCATCTGCACATTCTATATTGCTTTATTTCCTCTTTTTTAAGAGAAAGAAAGGGAGATATCACTTTTGTTACAAGATATGTGGTCAATAAGCACAATGGAAATAGAACACAAGAACACAGTATTTTGCAGGTAGATGATGCCCACATTCAAGTTGGAACAGTTATGAATCCACAACTGCAAAAGTGGCATGTGACATATGGCAAATGACATATTTGTGTGGTACTTCCATTTAAATTAATGAGTTTTGAATATAAAATTTTCTGTGAAACCAGAACAAAATTCAGAAACTTTTCCTTCCAGTTACCACAAGACAGCAATTCAAGTGACTGTTTTTTGAATTGGAAGCTGCACATTCCATTAAGGATTCAATATATTGTTTAAGTGTTTTAAACAATGAAGTTTTAGTGATCCACTCTAAAACAAATAGAAGCCTGTTTGCAGTTTGTAACAGAGTTCTCTCAGTGATAAGTTTAGGAATGAGGTCACTTTTTGAGCAAGAAAGTAGCAATCAGCAGGAGGTTCCAAAATGCCAACTATAATTAAATATCAGATTTTTCATATGGACACCGAATTCTGCACTGCAGAACTAAATGGGCACAACCTTCTTTTAATTAAGCAGCATATACAGTTCATTTGCTTAATGTGTCCCCCCCACACCTTCTCGCAACAAGCTCTCCTTTTCTCAGAGTTTGTGCTGATGAATTGAAATTATAGTGATTTGATAGACTGCTTTGAATTCCTATGTAGACATTGTTATTCAAATTAATAATTCAATTAAGTTAAAATTCACATTAAAAATAAATTAAGTGTGAACTAAAATAATTATTGTTCATAAGAGTATATTAACTCAGAATTCAAATTTTGTTTAATTACTGCATAATTTGGATAAACTTTAAATAGAGAAGGGATGGGTGAGCATGTTGCTGTACAGTAAGATATAAATGAATATATAGCATGCATTTTTCAGCGTCCAAAAGAATAGAAGAATATGGAAGACTTTTTTTGTTTGTTTTGGGTTTTTTTTCCTCTACATGGAAGAAATAATGTATTTTGCATTAATGATCAGTAGATTTTTACATGCATGGATGTGCAGGTAACACAGAGAAGATAGTACTGTGTGTATCCACACCCTAGCTTGCTCTGTTCTGTAACTTGTATAGCTTCATTGTAAGTGTCCTTATGGCAGTTTTCATGCAATAAGATTTCTCAATTTATAAGGAAAACTAATACGCATTTCAGTTAATTTTTGCCATTTTGGTTCATGTTTTGTTTCATCTATATTTTAGACATTCATTTATACTGGGACAACAAGGACACATAATCTTTCAAAGAAATGTAGGTTTAAAAAAAATAATAGTATTTTAGGTGAGAATAGGGCTGAACCTCTTTGAGGTGGTTTGATCAAGTGATGGTGTTGTCAGAAATTCTTGTGGAGAGACAATTATGTCCTGTACAGTGTTACTGGAAGTTGAAAGGATGATAGTTTTGTGGTAGCATAGCCTTATGTGGGTTCAAAATTACAAACTGGAAAACATTGTCAGGATATTGCACTTTATAATATGAATGAAGGATTTTGGTATCAGATGGGATGTAGACATAGCTAGAATTTGACCTTATCCAGTCGGTAAATAAGAAAACTGAGATACATGGAGATACAGCTGGAAAATAACACTGAAAGAATTTTTAATGCTGAGACTTTGGATATTTTACTCTAATTTAGGATGGACATTGTTGTGGGGGCTTTTTTTAGTAATCACTAGTACTTTTGTATGCATTTTGCTGATTATTTTTGGAACCATGTCAGAGAAACTCAGAGCTTCTTAGAGGACAGTTTGTCATCACAGCTCTATTGCTGAATAGATTTTAGCTGTCTATACTCTGGGGGATGGAAAAAGGACATTGCAGATGAAATCCATGTGTCAAATACGATTAACTCATACAATATTGTATATTTGAGTATTTTCAAAGTGGGACGTGTCAGCGTTGTGGTTTGTATTCTGGAGAGGAAGATTTATAGCTATGGATGTTGTGTCTCTTACCCTTGCTTCTCTCTGCTGAGCTTTGGTGGTCCAGTCAAGAGTGGCAGTGACAAAGTTAAGGGGATGTGTTGACCTAGCTGTCTTGTAAGTCATGATCATCTCTTAGCTTTGTTTCTATTAGGTATAGAGCCAATGAAGGATTTGGGAATTCTTTCACTGCTGACAAACTCCAAATTTGGTAGATTATGTATATACTTAGTAGAATGTTCTTGTGGATAGTGAAAAGTTCTGTTCAACCTTGAGCAAGCTACACATGGGAATTAGCACACTTGGGCCACAGAATTCTTCTAGCAGAGGCAAATTGGTGATTTGAAAGGTTTGCTTGTCTGCTTTACTCTCTAGGATTGTCTTGTTTTCTCTTGTGTGTCTGCAGAAGCGAAGTGGTGGACATGAGGAGGAGTGGGGCTCCTCACCAGCTTGTAGTTTAGGACAGGTACAGATAGATGGTTTCTCTGTTTCCTCTTTGGCAATTTTGAGGAGCTCTAATCTTTTTCCCCACTCCCAGAGTTCATTTACAAGCTTCAGAGAATTATATTGTCTTTTATTCCATCCAGCTTCATTTAGCACGTGGGACCAAGTATGCCTTGGACACATGCCGGGCTCCAAGGTTTCAGTGCTGAGGCCTCTTCTTACCAGGAAGAGGACTTCAGAAGCTCATGGCTGAGGGGCTGGAGAATGCAAGATGCTGAGGAATTGGACATATAAACATTGAATATTGTTTGACACATGTAAAAGTTGCTTGGGTGCAAAAGTGAAGGAGGCTTAGAGAAAAGGAACAGAGAGGTGAGGATGTTAGAAGTGGCATCGAGTTGAAGACGAGGCTAGGTATTTAAAAGTATGTTGAAGGAGGTGTAAAATTTGGGGTTGGAGAATGGGAAGTCTTGTGCAAGAAAACTGTCTTTCTTTGGTTCTGAATTAAATCTGTGTCAGCTTAGTGTTCTTGCTCACCTTGCTGCCTAAGAGCATTCTCTAACAGTGCATGTATTTTCAGCATCAGTTTGTTCAGATCAAGCCAGTGGGAAATGCAGGTTTTAAATGTCTGAATATCAAGACATTCACAATACTGATATCTCCAGTGATTCTGCTGGCACTAATACAGTTTCTTACTTAGTTGAGTGGCTTTATAATTTTCTTTATTATCAACATGTGTTTGGAATTGTTTATATGTCCCATTTCAAGTAAGTGATAATGTCTCAATTCTTTCAAAATTATTTCTCTTGCTGTCAGCTATTGTAGGGAACAGAGTAGCCTTGTCAGAAAAGAACCATTTTTGTATGTGCATGAAGTGATTGACCTTTGTCTCCTTTATTTTTATCAAATTTTGTTTTCTTGGGTTTAAACACCATGAGAATTGAGAGGGTCAGGAGTGGTTGTTTCAGTAGTGCCTCAGTACTGTAGATGTTTTAGAGGCTCACCTGAGTGAAATATTTCTATTTGTAAACTACTAGTTTTTCGTTATTACTGAGATGTACAATTAAAATAGTCCATCAGCAAGTTGTGAGGCTGTCAGTCTTGCACTGTAGTTATTACACCAAGTAATAGAGGAACCAAGATTTTGGTGCTCCGAGTCTTTCAGTCTCTCTGGCACCTTCTGAAGGCTCTGGTTGTCTGAGACCTGTAGGGGAAGCTTTATCTTCAATCTCTTGGGCACACACCCAGGGCATGAACTCTTTTCCCTTATCTTTCATGGACCTCCCAGTCTGGTTGTATTAGGTCCTCCAGGACTGGGTACCCTACAGACAGTTGCTCGCACTTTGCAAGTGGTAGGTGTTCAGGTGCAACAGTTTGACTTTTTAAGGGGAATCTGGTGGTTGTGGTAAAAGAGAGGGTAGGCATTACTTAAGAGGTTTCAGAAAGCCTTTGTATTCCTGGTTTTTTTCCTCATACTTTCAGTGTTGTTTTTTTATTATATTTAATGTTATTACCATTCTATAATAACATTGCAACTGTTTCTTGTAATTATAGGGAGAGTTGTGCATTTTTAATGGAGTTTAATGTTTTTTCCATACAAATACGCGGAGCAATTTTTTCCTCAGGTTATGAACATTGCTCTTATTTGAATCAATACGTTTCTCCTGTTAAATATGTCAGAGTGTCTGTTTTAGCAAAGAAATGCCACCTTTTGGTGCCATAAAATACAGTGAATTGAAAGCTGACACCTAATATACTTTTCATTGGAGACAGATGTTCAATGCAAAACTCATTCTTTCAGATTTCATAAGGGGGAATAGAACTCAAATAATCCAGCTTAGTGTACAATATGCAGTGACCAAACTGCTAATGCAATTCAGCACTTAATATGAATATATTTTTAAATAGCAGAAGAAGATAAAAGAATTTTTCCATATCTGTGTAAAGAGAAAATACCTTTAAGTTTTACTGTTTTTATAACATGTTATTATTATGAAACAATGAATCTATAAATCATAGGACAGAGCAGATATGTAGAATGTAATTTATTTTTGTTTGTTTTACCTGTGTGAAAAATTATGCGTTGCAAATTAAAATAAAAATTTTTAGTCAGTTAAAAATATTTGAAATAAATTTTTTAGAGGAGAAAGGGTGTATTATAAAATGTAGTACTCAAACAGTTCCTGTAACGTAGTCATTTTTCAAGTTTAGCTTTCTAGTGGCTTTATACCATTTTATAAAAATGCAGATGGGGCAAGTGGGAAAATATGTAGGCTAGAATGGTGGCAAAGGCTTTTGAGATCCTGAGATGTTGAGTTTTTCTGTCTTTGGGCTATTACAGTTTCAGTCCTGGCTTCATCTGAGCTGGAGATACAGCAAAAATACTATGACTTAGGCATAAGCTAACTCTGCATGTCTGCAGTGCTACTACTGCTCTTTTGCCTTGGATAAGTCATTTAGGTATACAGGAGCTGTAAAGTGGGCTACATGGCAAGTAGAATTAAGTGGGAATAAAGAGGGGAAAAAACAGATATTTCTGAAGTAAAAGTGTGTTAGGAAAAACAAGTTTAACTTCAATGAAAAATAGAAGTCTGCTGTATCTGAAGATGGCTTGCTGCAATGATCTTTATCTTGGTGTTTTATTTTAACTTACTAAACTGAAAAGACTCACATTTTTGGTTTTGCCCAAAATATGCTAAAGTATCTCACCATTTTCAGACAAGGGCCTAGAGAAATCAGCTTTCCTCTAGCATTTTTAAAATCATACTGCTTTATAATGCTGCTATCTTCAGTGTTGTGGCATTGAGTACCAGGTTACAATGTACCAGCAAGAAGTTCAATACTAATTTATATACTTCATTTTTGTTACTTTTGAATGTTAGTTTTTCCCTCTCTTCTTAGCAAAAATATACGGGAAAGCTTTACTTCACTTTTCTACTTTTACTATGGTTTTTTGACAAAAAATTACAGTGAAGCTGTTCTAAACAGATTAATGTTTTCAGTTTCCAGACATCTCATGGAAGCAGGAGTGGATCTGGATGGGATGAGGAACCACTCTCACTTCAGTTTTTTAATATTTTTCTTTTTTTTGGCACGCTAGACTGCTGTTGCTAATGTGTGCTCTGTAAAAACCTATGAAAAATGAGTTAATAGTGTTGTTTCTGTTCCTAAATGGCATATGTAAATATTGTGGGGGGGAATCCTGTCTTAATTGGAAGAACAAGAGTTAGTTCTTGATGCTCTCTTGATATGAGTGGAAGTCAAAAAGGCTGAAAAATTCAGCTGCTTGTCAGCATAGTGTCCAAAGAGAAGGCAAATTTTTCAGTAGAAATGTGAAAATGAAAAACCTTCAATAAGAAACAGGAATAATTTGAATGGAAATTATGTTAAGATCCTGGAAGTTTAGTCTAGTATGGTAAATGACTCCCTTTTCATCTGGTCTGGTCAGCATGCACATCTCATCATGGAACACATGATCCCCTCTTCCAGAGGGTTGTTATTACATTGTATTGTCAGGTTGTCTGGCCTGATGTAGAAGAGAAGACAGTTTGTGGCAGCTGAAGTACAGCATCATATAGTGTGATATAATAATTGATATATTTTGAAAACAGAGTATTTTGGCTTTGTTCTTTGAGTGAAAATTTTAATCTGTGTGGCAAGTAGATATATAACATGAAATTTCACTCTCTCTCTCTGTTTTTTTTGTTATGTACCTAACTTTACTTCTGAAAAAGAACTTTCATAGGAGCATTGCAATCACTGTCTTGTCTATTTCTTGCAGGATCAAGATTTAAGAGTCTTCTAAAAATATATAACCTTTTCCTTCTTGATGTGGTTTTCTACTTCTTACAAAGTTACAAAATAAACTGTTAGCAACTCACACTATAACTACACATACTCACTGGTGTAAACCATTTGCCTGCTGTACTCTGTCTTTTAAAACATTATGTTTAAAGCACTGGATCTTCATAAGTAAAATGAAATATGTGGAGTCGGATATGCTGGAACTCTTTTTCAAATATCACATGCTTTTCCAAAGAAAGCATGTTATTTTTTTCATGATGTGCTGTATATCTACCTGTAAAGTAGTAGTGAGGTTATTCACAAAATATTCAAAGTAATGCAAGTTTTTCAGTTAAAATGTATTTCAAATTATTGTCCAGTTTTCTCTTGATGTCTCTTTTTTACACAAATGCAGTCTATACTATTGCATGCTTTCTGCCATGTTAACTTTCTGTTTGCTGTTCAGGTAGAGAAATAACAGCAGAAACCTTTATGGAGAAATTGGATAATGGTGCCTTACTTTGCCGGTTAGCTGAGACCCTGCAGGAGAAATTTAAAGAAAACAGCCTTGATGCAAACAAGCCTGGCAAAGTAAGTGTTGGTCAACACTCTAGCATTTAATATCAGTATCTGATGTATCCGACCATTTTGGTACTGAATTTTGGTTTCGCATAGTTAAGAGATTTCATATGTGGGCATTCTGCAGATGGGTGGGTAGATAATGGCTCTGTGTAGAAAAATTACAATATAAAATTGGGGGAACTAATGCTTAATCTATGCAAAGCAGTTACTCAAAAAAGTACTTGTAATATGTGGAGGATAAGACATACAACAAGATCTAGCAAGTGGGATGTGGTAGCTAATAGCAAAAATGTGATCCTTGTATTTATTTGGAAGGGGAATATTAAATAGATGTGGGAGGTGTCTTTTCCTCCAAAAACAACTCTAGGGAGACCAATAATAAAACTCTGTAGTTTGTTTTGGTGCCTTGAGCTTGAAGATGCTATTGGTGTACTGGAAGGTGTTTCAGTAAAGAGTTGAAGGAATGGTGTGGAAAATGTGAAGCTTAGAAGATACTGAGGAGTTTTGAAAGGATCATTTTATGATCTTGTTTGAATGCAACCTTGCTCTAATTTAAACTATTCTCATAGGGCAGTCTTACTGGGAGAAATTCAAGAGTGCAACAAGTTTATTTCTGGGAGAAGGTGAATTAAATGGTTGATACATTAACACATTCAATGTGAAACTTTTTATTTTTCCTATTGCATTCAGATACATCTTCCTTCAAAGCTAAAACAGGCAAATAAAGAACAGGTGAAAAAGAGCCCAGGAACAGAAATCACACAATGCATATTCTATTCTTGATGTTTTCATAACTAGTCTGTAGCAGAAATTAGGGCATGACATAAATTTTATCAGCCGTTCTGAGAACTGACAGTCTCATGTCAGCTGCACCTGTGTAAGTTGTTTTTCTTGGTTCCAAGTTCATAATTGTTGTTGCAGAAGAAATTGTCTGTCATATTTCCTAGTTCAAATTATAATCAGGATTTTGCTAGTAGAAGTCCTGGGTGACTTCAGAGTTCATCTTTATAATATAGTCTGGCTTGGCTTCACATAGGTGTCATGGTAGTTTCCAAATGAGAAAACACATAGGGCAGGCTTTTTGATTGAGCCTAGGAACCAGCTAGGCAGAAGGAAGGGTTACTCGTACTGTTTTTTGAACCTAAGTTACATTAAAAGCTAACTGGACATTTGCAGTCTCATATGTGGTCATTACTTAGATTTGTTTGTCTTTATTTGTCAGGCTGGTACAACTGACAGTGCAATTAAAGGGAAAAAATCTGCTCCACTGCTATTTTCTCAATGTATATTATTTTATACTTAGTATAGTAAGAATTCAGAGAAGTAGCAATATAATAAATCTGTGTTGTTGTAGACTGTTAGGGAGCTATTCATCCTTTCAGACTTTAATTCCCTGTGTAGCACTCTTGGGCAATAGGACTAGTCTACATGGTGAAAAATCTGACTTTGTGGTGCCAAGAAGATTTATGAGGAGATTATACTGTATGAAATTTAGCATAGTAAGAATTCCACAGTCCTCCCCCCGAATCATTATTATGCACTTTATTAATAATATATGTGGAATTTTGAAGCCATTTGACCTTTGCTCTGCTCAGAAAGACAGAAACATGATCTTTCACCTAGGTGCCCTGATGACTTCACTGGCAGCTGGGAGAAGTCACTGATTTCTATTGAGCTCAGCCTCTATCAGAATAGATACCACGCTTTTCTACCCATGTATGTAACTTCTAATTTTTTTAGATAGAAGCAGACTGATACAAAATGAGTGGCTGCCAGAAGGATCAGCTTGCTTGCTCTAACAGGTTACAGCTGAGTGAGGAAGACAAGATAAAGGCTATAATGAAGCAAGTGTGTGTAATCTTACTAAGGCCTTCCACAAGCTTGAAGATTTGGTCTGTTTTCATAAAAAAAGTTTTTCCTCATATGTGAACTTCTTCCTAGATGGAAAAGCTCTATAAAATATTTTGGGTTTAGTTTTGTCTTAAAGAAAGATGATATATCCTGTTCTGCTTGATATGTATTACTGATCATTAATTCATTGTGCAGCTCTTTGGGGATGTCTGGCAGTTCAGCAACTATAGCAACAAATGTAAGAAGGCATTAAAAGCTAATGTTGCCTGCACTGACTCATCAGTTGTTTGTCATAATTCCTTAAGTTCTTATTGCAATACTCTACAAAATAGCAGAGTTTAAATCCTGTTGCTTCTGGTTTAACGGCTTGTGCAATATGTTTCTGGTCAGTGTCAGTTTTGCAGTTTTTTTCTTAATTAAACTGTATCATTCCCTTTCTTATTAGGGAGCTCTGAACTTTCTTCAGGTTTCAGGAATCCCCTAGGTCAGCATCAGCCTTTTTGAGTGTGGGATAAATTGGGAAAACAGAGATCAAAAAAGTTCCCGAAATACTATGTCTTCCAAATCTGTAAGGAAGATTATCATGTTGATATCACACTTCCTTTTTGTGTCATATGGAAACACTTGTGGATACTGGGGACATTTTCAAAATACGTAGGAAACTACTGGTAATGTGGCTTGGGAATACAGCTTTAAGAGACTGAAAAGGAGATTAAATGGTGTGTGATGCAAAAGTAGTCTTCTTTCCTGAAGAGTCAAGAGGAAGGCAACGGAGGTATAACTTTTTATGCATGAAGGAGATAATGGAGTTGCTTTTTATGACTGATTGGATAGATTAGGATATGTGAGTGTGGAAAGAGGGGCATACAATGGAACTCACAAAATCAGGAATGAGGTCGTAGAAGGTCAGTTTCTCTACAAAAACTCTGGGACATTGAATGAAGCTGGTAGAAGCCAAACAAGCAAAAGGGGGGTCTTGATTACAAACAAGTTGGAAAATTCTTGTCAAGGAGTGTTAAAATTTACCTGCGTTCAAGTAAGTACTGAATAAGGTGATGGAAGAGAGATCTCTTGGAAGGCTGAATACACAGAAACCCCACCCAGAGGAGGAGGTCCCTATAGCTGAAAATGATTGGAACTTGAGAAAGTGTAAGAGTCCCTGATATGTTCTGCATGTCATTGTTTCTTGGGCATGAATAGCCTGCTGGTTGTGCAAGTGGACAAAGGCAAATCTATCACAAGGGTCAAATTTCTAAGAAATTACTTTAAATTATGTTTGTACTTTTTTTTTAAAATATATAAAACCTCTTTAGGACTGAATCCCTGCATCTGAAAATACCACCTGGGCAATGTTCTGCTATGGTATCTGTTATTCAGAGGAGGGATGTGTAATCTGGAGCACAGGAGTTTGGCAGCCTCTGGTGCCATTTATGCAGTCTCTGCACGTTGCTATTCTGAGCTTAATGCCATAATAAGCACCTTTGGATATCATAATAGATACTCTGGATGTGTCTTCCAGGCCTGTGCTGTTTGATTGGTTAATTATTCAGTAATAAGGTATTAAAAGCATTTAAGCTTCTAAAGAGGAAGCATTTTAAAAATCGTTCATTTCAGAATATGTTAGGTCCTAGGTTTCTTCTGCAAGTCCCAGAAGACAATGTTCTTCATTGTTAAGCAGCTAAACCATGCTTCAAAACCTGATTATTCTGAAAGCACTGATGTTATATCTGATCCTTTGCTACACACAGATGGAACTTTTGAGTTTTAGATGAAAATGGATTTTTTGAGCAGGGAGGGCAGTATTTGACTGGCGTGACTGTATGATGTATTTTTTAAGAAGTAATTTTTTCCTCTTTCTGGAGATTTTTATGGCCATAAATAAATCTAACCATGTACATTTATAAAATGACAAGAAGGTGACTGATATCAATCTTAATAAATGCTCAAGATTTGTATGGTAGTAAGTTGTTGAAACTACCTGTGCTGCTGCTAATAAACTACTGTCTTGAAACTACAGACTTATTATAGCAGCAGTTATTCCATGAAAGTAATTCATGTCACAGAATGCCGTTTTGTAATTTTCTCCCATTGATTTGGTTTTCACCTGCATGCTCTCCTGTCACTTTTTTTTACTTTTTTACTTTTACTTTTCCTGACAGATAGTTAATTTGAGAATTTCACACCTGTACAAACAAATCCAGAGCATCAAAGCATGTGCAGTGTGCACAGAGCCCATATTTGATTTGGGTTGGCTTAGTTTAGTAAGACCATTAATTAAGATTTTTAAATAAACATAAACTGTATTAATAGTTTTTACCATTTTTGTAGGTAGGGCACCGTAGTCTGTCCCTCATCCTTGAAGCTGCCTATATATTTATGAACATTCCACTTAAAACAATGTCTTCATGATAAACAAATGAAAACAGGTTGAAGGTGAAGTATCCTTTTTCTCCAAGTTCTCAAAGTAATCAATTTCAACTCAAATCTCTCTTATAAATACTTCTGAATAATGAATTAGAATGTAAAATTTAACCTCATTTTGAGGAAGCCAGGATTTATTGACTTAGCCAATAAAAGAAATAGAAGTACAAAAAATCAATCCAGGTGCAAATATTTCTGAATTCTTAGAATGTTTAATTCAAATACGCATTTCATTTTATTTTCCCTATGGGAACTGATTCAATAAGATTAAACTTGAATGTTCACTAAGTTGTTGTGTAGAAAACAGTAAATTTTGTCCTTGGATGTGCACATGCATTTCTATTGAAACTGTATATGAAACAGTAATTTCTGCACACACACATTCATATATTTCCTAACTTTAAGAAATTCTGTCCACAGCTTAAACTTCAGATACTGTGAGTATGGGTATTTTGTAATTGTTTTGTATTCAAAGCTTTGACTTGCTCCTGGGAAATGTGCTTGGTGAATCTGATACTTTGTGAGTGTAGATCACTGTGACAGCATTGTCTTTTCAGAGTCATGCAAGTTTGCATCAGATGAGATTTTTGGCCTGGTGAGGGCACTTTGAGAGTCATGTTATGCATTTTGAGAGTTACAATTAAAAGAGCTAAAGAACTGTTTGGGATGGAATATTTTTGCCTTTAACTAAGTTCTAATGTTGAAGCCGAATTTTTCAGAGGTGAAACAATTCAGCTGTTTCGTAACTTAAAACTCTGTTTTAAATGTCAAGGTTTTTTTTCTAGAGACAATTATGTAAATCTGCGAAAGTAGAGAGAGAATCCTGTAAACTACAGGACTTGAAAAGGCAGGGAATTGACTTGAATTCTGTCTATATTGAAAAAAGGGGCTGGTGGTGAAAGAACAAGATTATAAACTGAAGGCAGAGTAATTTCCCATCTCATCTATAAGCTTACTGTTTGCTTTTGGGGAAATAAGTATCTGTGCTCTCCCTCTGCACATCTGTAACCTGGGAATACTGTTCACTGTACGATAGTGGCTTGATTTGTGAACATTGTAAAGTGCTTTGAGCACTTTGACTATTGCTGCCCTGTTTGGTGAGCTGTGATTATTATTAGGTGGTTCCCATTATGAAAAAAAATTGTTTAAGTCTGCTCATTTACAAGAAACATGGACACTCATGGTTCTCTATATGTAGATGAGAGACAGGTCTTTGGTTGTGGATCTACTGCTTCAAACAGCTCTGCCCTGCACCAAGGTCACAAGCAAATGTAGGGAACTTAGTACTCCTAAAGTACGGAATCTCCACCAATTATTCAGAATTGGATCTGGAATCTGGATCTTGCTCTTAGACCCCAGATGGCCAAGCTGAAAGTCTGAGCTAATCAACGTGGTGGTTTTATTTATACTATAGGCTTCAGTCTCTCAAGATTATCTGTGTCCTATAGATGGGATGAATGTATGGTATTCTGTAAGCTTGGTGCCTTGAACCTGTGTGCCCAGTGTAAAGAGACGTCAGCTGCAGCAGAACCATGTTCAGGTGCCCTCCGTAAGTTGTAAATCTGACTCTCCAGTCCAGAATTGCATGAATAGGACTGCATGAATTGTTGGGCTATGAACAGATTCTTTGTGGTCTGGAGCAGCAATTTGCTTGTCTGCACGCTTGTACTTTCTGGAGACTTATTTTGCAATAAAAGGTTGTGGAGCCAATTTCTAATCATATATGTTATAGATATGGCTCTCAGTTGGGAGGATTAAAAAAAATACAGCATTGTCTTTTTGTGTGTTAATCTTTGTAGTGGCAGACTGATGTGGATGAGAGAGGAAAAGAATAATTTCGCAAAATGATTCACAAGTGCTAATCCATCTAGAAGGAATAATTTCCGTATGACTGTAAAGGTGTTTTTTAGAAAATTCCTTGTACTTTTCTCAGACATTGTTGCTCATCTTGCTCATTCAACTGGATTGGTACCAGGTTTCTTGCAGATACTGTAACATTTGCCCCCAACAGGTCATGGGCACAAACCTTCTGTGCTTCAACAGATAACTCCTACAACTAAAGTTCATGCTTGCAGGAGGATTGCACAGTAGGATAGAGAGCTGTTTCCCACCGGACTATGCAAGGAGGTTTCTGAACAATTCTAGGATATTATGTGTTTGTCTGTTTGGCATCTTCCAGGTGAATACATTGAAGAACTACTTAAAAGGTTTTAAATGCACTTCAGGCCATGCACTGTGTTGGAGGTGGAGCTATACATCCTGGAAGGAGCACCAAGACATCATGTCTCTCCAGATTGTTCTTCCCATTAATGCTTCTTGTCCTTGGGAAAGCATGGTTTATTCCCTTGTTTGGCTGGAACACAGTGTATGTGAACTGGCCTTGCTCTTTTCGGTGAACTGAGGCAGGGATTCTCCTGCATATTTCTCCTTCTGCTCCTATGTAACATTGCAGAAATAACCAGAATTTGCATAACAAGGTAATTGTCAGGGAAAAAGCAGAGCAGGTTTAAGTAGTTAACTACCTGGTAGCTCCTACTTTGGAAAATATCATAATGATTCAGACTGCAAATCAGGACACAAGGACCAAACTTTGATATCTAATAATATCATTTAACTAGAAAACACCTCAAGTTTTTCTTCCAGGGATTTTTAGTTAACATTGGCTTTGTATGGAATGCTAATACTTAAACACTTCATTAAATTTGTATTAAACCTGGTCGTTTTCATAGCATTTTTACCATTACTTCAATCCACATATTGCAAATAGGGACAGCATATTTTCTGAGGGAAATTTATAAACAGCTATTTTTAGATTTGCTGGATTTTCCCTCTTATATGAAATGCATTGTAACATTCCTATTATTTATTTTGTTAAGTATTTAAAGCAAACTGTAGAAATCTTTGTAAGACATCTTTCTATGTGGCTTTTTTTTTAGACTATTGGGAATAGTCTGCAACAGAAATGTAACATTAGAGACTTGCATGGAAATTACCTTATGTATTTCAATGCTTGCAACATAATTTAGACCAACTGTCTTCAGTTTATTGTGCAATTCTTAGGTCAAAGTTAGTATTAGTAGTTTTTTGGGAATAATGAATAAGTGACAAGTACAGAATTTGGTGCATTTACTGATAATGCGCCTTGAACTTAAATAGGAAGCCAAAATTTCTGAAATGATGGGAATAGTAAACATAAGCGATGACTGCAATGCAGAAGAAGAAAACAGAAGTCACTTTGAGACATAGACATCAATTTATTTTTTACCATAATTATGTCTAATTTGCTTATTTAAATAAACATATATTCCAGTTTGTGCTTGTATATGTAAATTGGCCCCAAATGCTTCAAGTATTCAGTAAAGCTTTGCTCGCAACTTGAGGCTGATTTAAGGCTGATTTAGAAATTTGGCTGTATAAATAAATGTTCCAGCATGTTTTTCAAATCACGAAAGTTTTTAAGTTCTGCTCCTACTTAGAATTCCCAGGGCTCTAGCAGTTTCCTTGTGGTTTCTAATTGGAAAACGTACACAATTCAGATTCTTTATCATAAAGACAGATGCAATTTTTCTTAAAAATGAACATACAGGGCTTTGGAGCATCAGACTTACCTGCAGTGAGGTATATGTTAAATTCTTCCTGAATGTTTTTAGCATTTGCATAAAAAATTTATCGTTATTTAAACATCTGGAAATACAAAAAGCGAGCTGATAAAGCATCTCAAAAAATTACGTCCTTCTTTAGACTGTCTAGATCTTTCACAGTCTTCCTTGACACTTGTCTCATGGGAGGTAAAGCACCATTTGGAACTAATATTACAGAAAGGGCTGGGAACCCCCCACCCTGCCTTGCACTTCAAAAGGTCACAAAATGTAGGTTGATCATTGAGAGAAAACCAGGTGGAAGAGGAAGAAGAGGCATAATGGTAATACAGAACTATATCCACCATTATATATTACATCAAGGAATTTGAATGGCTTCTTACGTTTGTTACTTCACTTACAGTGAAAGGTTATTCACTATAAATCCGTACATCAAAGAAATATGTTATTTGACCATACTGTCAGTGAAATTATGGAAATCTTTTTCAGTATGAAATTTTAGAACCTGTAATGTGTTTTGATGAACTTCAACTATTTAGAGTGAATTCTTTTGAAGTGTTGTCCTTAGCTTTGGTTTTTCTGGAATAATTAAGGGGAGAAAGTAAATTTGAAATTTCTGTGACTGAAATTAGTTGGTTTTGCCAAAATTTATTATTTTTTGTATTTTATTTTGAGAGAATCATGTTCCCTTTAAGAACGTGGTGTTTGATAAAACGTAATTGTGGGTTAATAAGATGGTTTCCAATATATGTCCCATGAAAATCCACTGAGATTTGACCAATTATATCTCCTGGAAATACTTTAATATCTCATGGAAAAATTGCTGCTTATGCATGTGGTTGGTGTGTTCATGCACAAGTTGTGCTGTGTGAAAATGCCACAAACAAATGCAATCCTATTTTTTTCTCATTTAATTATGAATGAGGGAAATTCAGAAACCAGGATTCTTTTATATTCTTCAATTAACTCTTTGCTAATTCAGCTCTGGCTTCTGAGGTTGTGATGGGGAAAAGTTCAGGATCACCTATCAAGGATAAGGTGATTTTTAAATTGGAGTCTCTCTCTTGAATGTTATTTAATTGTAGTCACTCTCTTTAATGCTGTTATAGTATTAGAAAAAACCCCAAACCACCATTGATTTTTGTATTTGGCCTGCTAGCATTTTCAGACAGTAGATGAGTAGGAGTAATGGCTCTTCATTTCTGGTGCATACAAGCCTGGAGTTTGCAAGTTACTTCTTCAATATTTTGCGAGACTGTTTATAATGAGTGAACTTGTCAGTAGGCATAGATATGTTACAGAGTTAGATGTCTAGAAGTTTTAAAAGACAATTTATAGACCTCCCCAAGTCTTTGGACTAAAGTGACTTAATCTCAGCCTCAATTACACAAATTGAGTGGGAAGGAACAGAGTCTGACATCTGTTGAGATGGGCTCTCTATTGTGAGCTTCCATTAGTTGCGCTCTCCACTGCAAGACTCCTGGTTGTAGATCTCTGTGTGTTACGTGGCTGCCCAACAGCCATCCTCTGAGAGATGGCTTTCTAGCTCTGACAGACATTGTGATTTTGCCTCCATGCTTAGGAATGCACATGTCTCTTGACTACATTTAAATTACTTATTAGTCAGATAATCAAATGTGATTAAGCTGGTGAATGAAGCTTCTGCCCTGCTGCTTTCTGACATTATTTATTTCTGGGTATCACAGTTGTACAGAGCATTGTGTGTGGATTGAATCATCTCCTCTATTCCTTGGCTTTCTGACTCGCTGATAGAAGTAAAAGCTGCAGTGTTTCCATGAAATTAGTTCTTCGTGACTATTAACACTATCTTTTTTGAATAACCAATCTTTTGCTGTATGATGAGTAAGCTGTGTCTTGGACAGAGCACTTAGAAGAACAAAGCCATGAAAAAATTCTTTAGTTTTAAAACTATATTGTTAAATTAAGTTTATTTTCCATATATACTTACTCTTAAGCTACAACTAATGCCACATGGGAGAATGTGTTCTACTTTGTCACTTAATACAATGGTTAAGGCATTCATTTAGTTCTACATTTATTTGAACATTGTAGTCTGTATGTTTGTATAAAGCCTTGATAAAGTTTATTATTTTTATTGACATATTGTACATCTGTTAGGGATTCCAAAGTATTCACAAGTGCTTTCCCAGAATCTAGGAAGTTGATAATGAGTGATTTTTGGCTTTTGATAATCTCTGCAGTGATTATGTAGGGTAAAAATCTGGTCCACACAGGATCTGTAAGCTTGAAATCCAATCTGCTGTTCCATTAAAATGACATATCTCTACAGGACTTGATATGGCAATATAAAGACTTTATTTCACCGAAGGACAATGTTTTGCCACTTGTTAAGTGAATTGCTTAGGGGTGCTTTCTTTGTTGTAAGTGCAATGTTATTTTTCGTTAATCTAGAACTTGTTCGTAGTTCCATGTTTGTGGAAAAGTTTGCCAGTTTTTATTGGTGTCTCCTAAGCCTTCAAAACTTCCCTGTTGAGTTTTCATATTTTAAATTTTCCTGGGGTTTAACTTTTATTTTGCAGCTTTAGGAGGGATAAGGGGTTTATATTTCTTTTCTTAGTAATTTTTTTTCAGTGGGAACTGCTTGCTTTTAAATTCTATGTGGGTGTTTCCATATTCAAAATTCCTTCAATCTATTCTGCATGTGTGTTTAGCACATTCTTTTGACTGTTGGTACAGTTGATATATTTGAAAAGTGTTTTCTTCAATACTGAATGAATTAAGGAGAAAACAAGACTGGGCCCACCTTGCCAAGGAGTGGTTATTTTACCTAGATATTAGAGTTTCATTAATTTAATGTTTAGTTCATACTTGTCTTGCACTTCATGGCGCTTCACAAAACCTGAATTTTGGCACTGCAAAGCAGTCTCAGGTAAACTTCATTTTCCTTTGCTGAAATAAGTGTCTGGGACAACACTTTTGTGATTTATAAATGGCATCTGAAGTACTCTATGTTTGAGTTTCTGAAGAATTAACAACAGCAACTGAATAAAAATGGCCTAGTTGTACTGTCATTCTGCTGTGAGGGGGATTTTAGCAGCTCGAAAAGAGTAAGTTCTTGTGGCAATGAGCCCCACTTCACTTATGTTTAACAAATTAATGAAAAACAGAGCAAAATCATTTTTATAAAGAAAATTGTGGCAGA
This sequence comes from Ptilonorhynchus violaceus, assembly GCA_013397565.1. NCBI lineage: Eukaryota > Metazoa > Chordata > Aves > Passeriformes > Ptilonorhynchidae > Ptilonorhynchus > Ptilonorhynchus violaceus. The sequence continues at coordinate 426,514 of VZRJ01010923.1, read as the reverse complement.
ACTTCTGCTTTGTGTTCCTTATGCTAAAGAGCTAATTTAGATTTTGTAAGGGAAAGAGGACTCTTTCAGAATACCTGAACAAAATGAGGGAAGAATTGAAGAAGGAAAAGAATTGCTACTGGCTACAGAGCTAAGTTAAAAGGCAAATTGTAAAAAGTTCTGAGACAGATACATGTTCTGTCTAGCTGATATAATCACATTTCAGTATGAATTTATGCTCATGTAACACTAAATGGCGAAGTAAGCCACCACTGCAGTCAGTTACTGCATAGTGTAACTTCCCCTCCCCATTTTGGTTAATGTAGGTCATCAGGAGATAAAAGCAAATTTTTCCTATGAGTACCTAGCTAACTGTAACCTTCTTTCATAGCAGACAAAATTGCTCATCTTTTTCTTTTTATTCAAGCATAAGTGACAGTTCAAAAAGTTCTGAAGTCATCTTTTCAAAGAGGGAAATATGATTAACCATCTTCAAAATATGGCTCAAGTCTAAGTCTGCCATAACGAAATAGGAGTTTTAGCATGTATTCATGAACTCTTGTTTTGAAAAAGCAGTACAAAAAATACATTTTTCCATGTGATTTCAGAACATCGATGTAAGAGAGTCCCTTTTGGATTTAGAAGTGAACCTGACAGCATTTTTCCACGATTGCATCATATGTTTCACTTGCACTTTCACATCCTGTATTAAACCACATGCTTGCACGTCAACAAGACAAGATTGTAAAAGGAGTGTGACTGGGGAATTGTTTTCATGATATTTGATAGGAGTAATTGCGGCCACTGCTGTTTCAAAGCAAATGTGGTTATACTATACTATGTCAACAAAAGTCAGTTTTGCCATGTGGAAACCTAATTACTTCAGAATGATCTGTTAGAAAGCACTTTTGAAATAGTCAGGCCATTTATACAAATGAGTAAAAAATTTTTGTACATGAAACCTTTCTTAAATAAGAGCTTTCATGTGCTACAGTTTGAGCAGTACAGTGACAGTTTTGGAAATATTAAAAAAGTAGACTTCTGTTTAAAAGGTGGTAGGAAAATTTATTAGGTGATAAGAAAATATTAATATTTCCCTATGATTTGTGGGATAAACCTGGTATGGCTATTATTGAATAGAGAAGAAGGTAGGTTTTCTTGCTATTCTCTTCAGCAAGACCCTACTATTTTGGGAAATGGGATGAAATTTAGAATGATAACATTTTAGTGACATCATGTGATGTTAGGGATATTTATCTGTGTAGTATTTTCTCCAGAAAATGGCTTGAAGTTTTTGTGGTTATTTTGGTCCTTCAGTAATGTAGTTCTTGTTTTCAACAATGTCTTTTTTTTACATTTGGGTGTTTGTCACTTCTGAGTTGTTTAGGACATCTGTTAATCAAATATTTTTGCTGTCACTGTGAAATTAGAGAATATCACAAATTTGCTTAGTTAAGTGTGATGTTCTGTACCTAGACTCTTACTATGTGCTAGAAGTAGTTCTTACTACCAAAAATGTACTTCTAAAAGACACTGTAATCCTTATAACTGTAAAAGGAATGTTCTGAGTTCCATGAATGTCTAAGCTTCATAGTGAAGGTAGGTTAGCTGATGTGTTTAAAAGTCTGTCTTAGTTGTCAAGGCATAGAAGTGTAATTTATGGATAGTCTGTTACGTGTATGAAATTTCAGACGATTACTGACACATAAACCATCTGTTGAGAATTGCTCTTCTTGAAAGAAATTCTCCATTCAGTCACTGCAATATACTTAAATCAAAAGATATAAAATATTGAGAACCAGGTTTATCAATGTGTTGTTAGTACTGGGGAGCAGCAGTGACCCAGGGGTCACTAGGGGTTTTCTGCATTCCTGCCAGGCATTGCAATGCCTTCCCAATGACTCCTTAAAAGACAGGCAGTGTGGGTTCTCCTGGCTATCTCCTCGCTTCTAGTTGCTTTTCTACTGCTGAGGGCATCTGTGCCACAGAGCAGCTCCTGGTCTCCTGGACCTGTGCTGGAGGCTTGCTCATGCCCAGTGGGCTCATAGCCAAGGAAAGCAGATGGGTTGTGCCCACACTGAGCCCAAATCTCCTCTTATTGCCAGATGGCAGCCACCAGTCAGTCACACAGCACAATAATTTCTTTTTTGTGTGGTTTGGTTTGGTTTGGTTTTTCATTTGGGGGGGGGTTTCTTGTTTTGTTTTTTTTTTTGTTGTTCAGTTGTTCTAAAGTAATCTAAGTGGTTTATCCCAGACTTCCAGAACAGTGTTTAATATCCTCAGCAGGACATGAAAGAATATAGGCTATTTATTACGGGTTTAAAAGAAGTTTAAAGGTACGGAATTGTCTGGAGTTGGAGAGCTGTGTGGAAGCAAACAAACCCAACATGATGTCACCTGTAATGCCCTTGTGAGCTGTTCCTGGCATTAGAAGCAGGGTTTTTTTTCTTGGAGAAGACTCACTAGTTTTCTGCAAAGGCAAGCCTGACAACAAAGTAACACATGGACACTGTGGAAAAATCCAGAGATGGGAACTGAGAGGTAATGTTATTTGACACTGCAGGTCTGCTCTTACATGTAAAGTAACTGTAGCCTTATCTTCTTTCCATGCTCTCTGAAGTTCCTTTTGCACAAGTCTGCAAGTGACAGGAATACTGGGGCTGGCTTTTTGGCATCTTGTTCCTGTCACAGTGCTGTTAATCCATTATAGATCATCCAGAATTTGTGCTTTAAATTGGATGTAATAAATCAAAAATTCCAAAGAGTATAGTTGTGTCACATACAATTTTTTTGGTCCTCTTATGTTGACCTATTAACTCAGTTGATTCAACATCCATGTATCACTTCAGATAATCTGGTCCAAGCAGAGGTGATATGGGAAAAGAATTTAATTCTGCTTGATTTTCATGTTGTTAAACCAATTTAGAGCTGCTGGTAATTTGATTCTGTGAGAATATGATCAAGTATGATGTATGTACAGTGGATGTTTTATGTAGCTAGATTAAGATACAGTGCTATAAAATGGCATCTTTTTGCATCTCCTGACAAGATGGGGTTAATTATAAACTACCTATATATTCCTGAAGAAACTGATTCCATTGCAACACTCAAAATCACAGATTAGTTGTTGTCAGGACCTGAGGGAACCAAGATACCTTGATAGTCATGACTAGCCTCCTGTGGGACCCTGACCTGCACTCTCTTCCCATGGCCCAGAACCTCCCTTTCACCTCAGCCCTGCTTCTTGCCAGAGCTGCATTGTGGACAGACCATCTCCAGCCTGCCTGTCTGCTGGCTGGGTTTCATGGCTAGGGCCTCGGCTTCTGCTGCAGCCCTGTGTCCAGCCTTATCTTCTGTTTCTGACTTGCCTTCCTGGACATGCTAGACCTGACTTGTCTCTTCCTCCTGTGACAGAGCAGTTGTTTAAAGCTCTCATGTCCGCAGCACTGCCTTGCCTGGGTGCTCTGGGACTGCACCATTGCCAGTGAGGGCTGCCACTGGCTGTGCTGGGGTCACCCGTAGGTCCTGGATTATCTTCCCTCATGGAGCAGCCCAACTCTCGCTGCTCTCTGCCTCTTTCCCATCTTCCTTTGTGCTAGTCGAACATTCCTGCCCACACTGCTTGTTCCTCTTCTGCACTGGAAGAGGTAAGGTCAGGTTAGACCTTCTCTTGGAAATAATTTTGAAGAAGGGACTTTTTTAAGGTTTCTGCAATGTTTTCTCTAACATTTTAGTGAAAAATCATGAAACAGATGTCTTGTTTTGACAGTTTTCCTCTGAATGCAGGCTGGACTAGTTGATCTTCTTCCAACAGGCTGCCAGAGACTTGTGTGACTCCTTTTAAAAGAATTGGGTGTGCTTTTAAGACTACTAGATTTGTCCAGTTAAAATCTCCTGGGAAAGGATATAGGGAGAGACAGAGATGGACAAATGCTGTATTACTTCTTCCTAGAGAATAGTCAACGAGAGGAAATTCAATGTGAGAAGCAGTCCATAGTGTATAAGAGTTTGCCTCAGGATACAGATACTCATTGTTTCTTTGGAGAACTTAGTATGATGCGAAAAGAGTGCTAGTCTGAAAATGTGTCTAGTACTAACAGCTTTTTACTAATTTTTTTTAAGAAAAGAAAAAACATCATTGATCTCTGAGGAATTGGAACATATTTTCTACTATTTTTTTCTTCCTCTTCCCTCCAGAAGAATGGAAAGGGGGCTAAAATAATGTTTGAAAACTTCATTGTGCTCTGATCTATAAGATTGTTCCATATCTAAAGCCTCTTGGAAGAATTCAAATTTTGTAGTTTTTTATTTATTCTGGATTAGAGAATAGTAGTTTTTACTTCCCTACTTTCTTCTTCCTTCCCCCACCTTATTCTGGAATGGTCCAGGAGGTGATATGGTGTCTGTGACACAAGGTTTACTTGGATTTTTCTTTAAAATATCATGTAAAATTGGTCAGTGTTTTATAATAATTTGTAGAAAAGTAGTAATATCTCTTTGCAAGTAGTTTGAACCATGAGCATAATTTTTGCGAAACAAGGAAATGTAAATTGTGTAATTGGAGTAAGAATCATGGGGGAATGAAAGATGGTGATTTGAGGAATAGATCTAAATGCATTAATCTCTCAGACGTGTTAATATATCTAACACAATTTGTAAGTTCTCGTTGACATACTGATAAGTAGAATGGTGTTTATCCCTGCAGCTGTTTAATTTTCAGTTTATTTGGCTTATTGGGTATATAGCAGTGCGTAGCTGTGCATGTAGATGTATTCTGTCATTACATTGCTGCTGTCATATGTGTAATATAATATTTAAACTCCTTCTAAGCTGTTTTTAAATACTGATATTATTATGCTACTAGAAGCTGTTGTAAGGGGAAGCCTACTCCTGTGTCTTATTTTTTTTTCTGCTCTCCACATTTCCAGTAATTTTAATCTTTGAATGAGTAGAGATACTGTATTTTCAGTTTTCTACCTTTCAGCTCACTTTTGATTGAGTAACTACTGACTCCAGAGCAGAGGTAAGTATTTCAGAAATCAACACTGGAAAAGCAGCACATTCAAATCCACATACGGTCTGAATTCCTCCATGATTTAGAGATTCCTGAAGTTACATAGCAACAATGTTTCATTTTTTCTCTTCATTTGGCCATGTATTACAGCTATTTTTTATTTGAAGAAAAGAAGCTTTAAGTGAGAACTAAATGCTAAGGTCTTCTTTGTATGTGTTTCAGTAAATGTACCAATGCAAGCAGCAGGATTGCTGTGGTAATTACTCTGTTTGGTACTAGCATCCTGTCTGATATTGAAATCACATAAATGGAACTACTCTGGTACAGTGAGAACCTGTCTCCATAGACCTTGACCTTGTTGGTACTAGATTTACATTCCTGTGTTGTGCACAGGTGACTTCCGTGTGTTGTTAAATGGGAGACAGTGGCCTTTCTGAAGTGTTTGTAGCCTTTAACCCTCAAGACCTATTCCTTTACACTCTGATTACCTCCTAACTTAGAACTGGAAATTATTCAGCCTTAATTGTAAGAAAGTTCAGTTCCTAGTTTAAAGTCTCTGTTTATAAGTTTTAATTTTTTTTAATTCAGTGAACTGGACCAAACACTAGATCTGAAAACTGTAGTTATTCATATTCCTAAGAAGTAGCTAATGTTTGTTGAGCTCTCAACTTCATCGCGTGGACTATAATGATGCTTTTGGAAAGACTTTGTGGTTGAGAAATTCATGCTGTTAAACTCACTTCTCATACTTCTTTGCTTGAAATTCTTTAATGGCCAAGGCAAAATGTTGGTGAGAGTCACCCGTCTATGCAAAACTTGCATAGTGATTTCATAATACTTAACTGTTATACTAGCATGTATTTATCTAAATAAAAAACTCCTGTTTTTCAGACCTTACCAGTTCGGAAGATTCCATGCAAAGCCAATGCTCCTTCAGGGTCTTTTTTCGCTCGGGACAACACAGCAAATTTCTTATCCTGGTGCAGAGATGTAGGCGTGGATGATACCTGCCTGTTTGAATCAGAAGGTTTGGGTATGTATTTCTTTATGTAGTAGTTGGTAATTTTAAATAACCTTTTGTGTTTAGCCTTGAAGGACAGGAAGACTTTTAATAGATCCTGACTCTAAATCTGACCTGTGTTTGACTGTTGATTCTGTTGCTTGTCTGTAGAACGAACACATCAAGTGCACATCACATAATACTCATTTAAGTCTATTTTAAGAGGAACTTAAATGAGAGAAAAATCTTGCTATGTTTTCTTGCACGCAGATGATTTTTCACCCTACACGTACATTTTTTGAGCATGGAATGCTGTTCCTTAGTTCAATCTGTAAGATGGTGCTCTTCTGTTTTGGGAGAGTAGGATACAAGTGCATGTTCAGTCCTGTCTGCAGGCATTTAGCTATTTGTGCAGAATTAATGAGTTGCACAGGAGGTGAGAAGATACAAAATTTTTCTGTTTCCTATGCTGACTTTTTTCCAGCTGGTTCCCTTGTGCTGCTCTGGACAAAAATTATCCAACACTACTGCTTCAGGGCGTTCCATCAAAAGAACTGTACTTCTTAGGAAATCGCTGTTCTAATACTACATATTCTTCATTGTTTTAGCTCTTCTCTCGTCAGAGGAAAATTTATGAATCTTGCCTTGAGAGTTTTTCAGCCAAATCTCATGAAATGAAGAGTCAAATGTTTGTTATCTGAACTCAGATAAAAGTGTGAAGCAGTTGTGGTGACAGACAGATCAGTTTCTATGGAAGACATATGAACCCACTGTGCTGAATCAAGAAGCTTCTTTTTTCTGTTGCTCAAAAAGCCTTTGCCCTGTTGAAGTTCTTACATGTGTTGTGATTGATCTATTCCCATTCTTTTACAGTCTTGCTCTGCTTCTGTAGCCTAGCACAAATATTTCTGAGACAGTTATTTTTTTCATTTGTCCTTTTATTCTGGGAGGTTTTTTAATTACATTATTTTGTATGTCTGGGACAAAATGCTTGGCAGAGAACAGATTAGTATCACAAAAGTGACGTATAGTAAGGAGAATATATGTATTGACTGTGTTTTGCTAATTAAATCCTCAAAAGGAAATTATTTGATATGGTAAATCATGTGGAAGATGAACAATAATTGTAGTTTCAATGATTTGAAATGGTGAAGAAGTTGGACATTTGACTAGGACCAAGAAACTTGTAGAGAACAGGAGACGCAGACCTCCAATGCCTGAGATAGACAGAAGAACCTGTGGTTAATGGAATACTTAAAGGTATTTGGAGTTTCTACTGCTATGGTAAGCCCCACAGTTTGCTGTTGTTCCAGTAATAAGTTAACAGTGTAATGAGAGCGTGTTTATAAGGAATTTTCTTGTGCATTGTTAAGAAACTAGATCTTGTTTAGAGATGGCATTGACATAGCTGGAATACTGACATTTCCTGATAAGTTAATTTTCACACATACACAGTGCCTTGCCTGCCATGGTAAAGCACAGAGTACAAATACACCTGAAAAGCTGGTGTTCAAGAAGACTTCCTCTCTCAGAAAACTGAAGTGAAATATGACTGAATACACAGTGTTCACACCTGTTCTCTATTTTGCTTGATTAGTGACTGATTTTCTTTGCTGATTGGAAACTAGGTTCTATTTTTCTTCCCTTCTTATAGAATGTGCTATATAATGTAGAATTGTATTATAGAATGTAGTATTGTATTATAGAATGTAGAAAAGATTTATGGTGCTGGAAATAGGATTAGGACTTGATAATATTTTAACCCATTTTTATGAACTTGAGATGGAGATGGTGACCATGCCATTAAAAAAAAAAAAAAAAGGGAAAGATAAAACCAATAGCTACTGTTCTCCCTCAGTTTAAGCATTAACTCAAAGTTTTGCTTTCATTTGAGATTTTCCTAATGCATTAGAAATAATGATAAATCATAACAGTTGCCAATCTAAAGCTTTCATGTTCCTCTCTCTCCCACAAATCACTTTGCCACTGCATAGGAAACAAAAATTCAGCAAAGGTAAGTAATATCAAAGGTTCTTTTCAAAGTAGTGAGAAAAGTGTGTGAATGACATCTAAGTGTTTGCACTGCCTCATTGAATTCTGTATTTTTTATGATAAATAATTGCGGTGAAATTATGGTTACAGAGGTAACTGTTTTCTGTGTTTCCTTCTGTTTTTCCCCATGGCTAATAATCTCTGTAAATTGATGTAAATGGATGTAAATCGTTAGTGATAAAGCAGCTGTTTTCTGTCTGTGTTGGAGAACCTTATTGTCAATGTTCTCAACTGAGTAGATTTTAATCCTCATTTTTTACTCTTACTCTGTCTGCTTTATGGTATGTAAATACTGTGTTATTTAATTAGATGCACATAGTAATATTTTCTTCATGCTACTGTATTCACCTTAAACTTTCCTGAGGTCTTTTTCTGGCAAATATGTATTCTAGACATATAAGCGTGATTTTGAAGATTTAGTGTACTGAAATACTTGAACAATGGATTTATGACACTACTGATTTAAAAAAAAAAGTACCAAGTATATTACACATCAGCAAAATGAGATCTATACTAGCTAAGAAATTATTAATTGCTATTATTTCTCATTACTTTAAAATACCATCTCATCGTGATGAGTCCTGAAGAAGGGTTTGAAATCATGCAAGTACAATGGCACACAAATGCATCCAACACTCCCACCTTTTTAGCACTGAGACTGAAGTGATATGAAGGTATTCCTCACTGGAATTAAACTGTCCCAAAGAGACACTAGAGCAGATAGGGGCAGTCCATGCCTGATGAGCATGCAGGTAAGTGACGTTAATGGGAATCTTGAGTATTCCTAGAGGCATGCTTCTGCAAAGGTTTAACATTCTAGGGCTCATCCAGACAAGCAGGTGAGCAGACCTATTCATGTCACTTTGCTCTTGTCCTTCACTTGTGGACTAATTTAGCAGTTTATGTATTTAAAGTTAAGCATGGCTTCAAATGCTTTGTTGGATTTGGCCTTGTTCAGCTGAGCTAAACAAGGAAACAAGATTGAAGTCTTTCTTTAAAATAAATAGAAGGAAAAATAAATAGAAGGAAAAATAGAGAGGTGCTTGATATGCTGGTAGGTATGATTATGCCTTCTAATCGGTAGTTACTTTAAAGATCAATGAAAGAGAACAGTAGAGAGCTCAAAAGTGTGAAGACCTGTACTGCTAACTTGTTAGTAGTCTGTAATATGATGTATTTTGTCTTGCTGAATGTTATCATGCTTTAATATAGGTTAAAATGCAAACAAATTGGAAACACAGTTTCCTGTTAAGATTTTTAACATAGCCAGAGCTGAGTGGTAGCAATCTATCTCTAATTTGCCCTTTGAACTTATCTAAATGCAGAGACACGGCAGGAAAGTCTGAGTTAATGCCTTTGCAAACAAAAGGTGGCTAGTGTACCTAGTGTATGAGCTGCAGATGAGCTCATACATGAGCATCTGTAACAATTACAACAACACCGTACGTAGAGATAATCTTGAATGCAAAACAGAGGGATACTCTGCATGTTCCCTGCACTCATTGCCCAATTTAGTATCATGCTTATCATATTTTTATTTTTATAGTTAGTGTATTTAAAGGAGAAGGAATTAGCTTTGCTAATACCAAAAACTATGATCCAAAATCCAAATTTTGATTATCTGTGCAATTCTTGAGATAGTGTCATTGAATGGTTTTCTTAGATGTATCGGACTATGTAGGACTCTGAACATGATGTGCTAACTCTTTGCAGTTGAAGAATATTAATGCTGCCTGTAACTCCTCTGTTCCCATGATAAATACTCTTTGTAAATTCCCCTGTATAGGTTTTAGGGCAGTAGATCCACACAGCTATGGTAATTTTATTTATGGAAGCATTCTAGGTGGGAGTATTTGAAATTGTTGTGCTCATGCCTGAAGAGTATAATACTTAAAGTAAATTCTTCTTGGACAAATGATAAGAATGGTAAGATTTTCTATGACTGCTTTGGTTAAGTGAACTTAAAGCATAAGTTCTGAACTCTTTGTGGTAATGGAGTGTTGTTGGATGATTATAGGATTTGGAACCAATGAATATTCTGCATCTCTTCCATGATAAAGTCTACCAGGCAAGAAAAGGGTTTGCCACCAAGTGTGCCAGCATGCTGATATGTCATTTGTTTCGGGAGTTGTTGGATGCTGGTGATGGTTGTGTGGTGCTTGTATATTCTATGTGCGTGTACACACAGTATGTGACATGGACTTCTTTTGATGCAACTGATTGATTAGGGTTTAATGGACAGGTATTCTAAACAAAAGCAGTTAGTATTTTAGTGGAAATAGTAAATTGAAACGCAAACACCTCTGATCTTTCTTCTAGCATATTTGGTTTAAAGGTTATTTTAAAAAATACTCATATATTCATTGTTTAAAAATATTTTATACATGGGGCACATGATTTTTTTAATTAATACTGTAGTTTATCTGATTTCAAGATGCAATTTTTGTCTGTTCTTTTACAGTGACACATCTACATATTGTAACAGCATGTTAAAATGAAGTTGCATCAGAATAAGATTTTGTCCCATCTTTCACAACACTTTACTAAACTACTCATAATATTGAATATGTCTCATTTTGAGGACTATAGAAGCATCCTGGACACTGTGTTATTACCACTGGATTTGCATCTTAAATTAATGAATTTCAATAAATTATTAGTGTTTAGATGATCTCTATGTTCCTTCTAGATGAATTCTTTACTATCCTTAGATCTATCATGTTTGACACCTTAATTGTTTTGAGACAATGGGGCAGGGAGTGTGGGGGAAGCACAAGTGTGTCATAGCATAACTCAGATACAGAAACAAGGATAAGTTTGAGATAAGTTAACAGAGTTGACAGAGCAAAGTTTTTGTTGTGGTTTTTTTTTAAAAAGCCTTCTATAGGATCAGAATAAAATGTATCAAAGGAGAAAGTGAGAGATAATAGGAAGAAGGATCAAAAGACCAACCTTGTGGAAAACTTTCCCTAGACTAGTGTGAATTCTGATGGCAATTGGAAGCCGTTGGTAATACTAAGGCACTTTGCAAAACTCTTTGCTTCTAGTGAGCTAAGGAGTGCTTTAGAAACAGAAATCATATTTACTTTCTTTGATTCAGCTATGCCTGATATATTTTTTTTTTTAAAAAGTAGTTTATGTTAGAAAAAAACCTGACTTCACTAAAAGTGGTTTATAAAAATGTTACGAGCCAAGATTTGAAACTTCACAGGAAAGTGTGAGAAGTTTATTCCTGTATTGTAATTCGATATTTTACTTCTTTAAAACAAACAGAAAACCATAAACAAACCAAAAAACCGGAACGTTTGTTATTGTGAACTCTCAGTTTAAACGTGCTCAGCAAACACATGTACTCCATGTGCATTGTGTGTTCTGTCTCCTTACAGTCCCTGGTTCTGATAGTGCTGAAAGCAAACGCTGCTCCTCCTCTGCTGTCTCTGTTTCTCCTGGTAACATCCAGGCACTGGGGTAAGGAGCACTGGGGAAGGGACCGGTGAAGGATGCAGAAGTGTGGTGAATAGTAGGTGGGAAAGAAATGGAAGTACATGGAAGAAGCACAAAGGTTGAGTAAAGAAAAGAGGAAGACCTGTAAAAAGAGAATGGGACAGCAACAAGATGGGGGCAGTGTGGAGAAAAGTTATTGCCAGAGAAAAGCAAGGATAAAAGCTTGCTAGGAGGTGAAAAGGAATTATTGTTAACAAAGAGTGGCTGGAGATAGCATGTAAAGATGCAGGCAATGAGGACAGCAGATAAGAAGCATTTAAAGAGATGAGATGAAAAGCAGAAGGGTCTATAACTGTCAGGACACCTAAAATAAGCTGGACTTGTATGCACTATTTCTAAATCTTCCCGTTGCATTCTTGTCAAGCAAATGCCATCGGTGAGATTCTCTATCAAGACGGATATTTCCATTCATTTTATGCAGGAGATCTGCATAAAATAACATTTGTTTGTCTCTGAAGTTCCCAAATACGTATGCTGTATAGTCCTCAGGAATGCTAATATTTTCTTGTTAGAAGCATTGTGTCTTCTTATGAGATGACCTGATGTTTGTTTTTGTGGTTGGCCTGCACACCTCTTCATCTTCTAACAACCATTTCACTGAGTTGTATTGTTCAATGTGAAATGCATGAAACGTGGCTAGATTATGTTGAGTCAGACTTGTTAAAGGTCTATGAATTTTGTTTGGGCCGAAAGCATTGTTCACTTTTTAAATCAAATTCTCTTCTAGCTATATTTATGGATCTTTTTGCAAATAGTAGTAGTTGAACCTCTCTTTCTCCTCCATTCCAAAGTCAGTCAGGTGTGCATATGTATGAATTGCAATTGATTCTCTTTGACTATTCCAAACCCAGTTTATTACATTTATATTTTGGGAGATACCTTACTTCTTAAAATCAAGTTTTATTTTATTTTAAACCAGTCCCAACTGGTTTAAAACCAAAGTAGCAGAATACATTTCTAGGGTCATGAATGTAACACTTTAAAAATACTGGATACTAGTAAAGGTAAATGTTTAATGAAATTACTGTGTTGTGGGGAGGAAGAATATTGAAAATACCGGAATGTCCAAGTGTTCATTATTTATATTCTTAGTGAGAGGTGGCTGAAGAATAAATACATTTTTCCTAGTGCAGTGCCCTTTTAGTTTTCATGCTCTGCAGTTTCACTTTGGGAAATATATTTGGATGAGATTAGAGAGGATGAATGCACACCTCTCAAAGGGCTACGTAGACACTAGGAAAAGAAATCGGGATGAGCATTCAACTCACACCACTTATGTTTATTCATGTCAGTAGAGCTGGAAGTGGAAGTCGCAGGAGCTGAAAGTCTGCCCCAGGACGTTATTTATCTAGAGATGTTTAAGTCTGTGGATTCCCATTTTGGATCTTATACATACATAGAACAAAGTAATTACTTTCAGAGCTTTAACTAGACATTGAAATATCTTTTTCAGGTATGGTATTTTTTCTCCATGCATTTGAGTTAGGTGAGTCTTTAGATTACTAAAAGTTTATACAGCTGATGTCTTGACCTTAACTCATTAAAAAAAAAAAATAATTGGTTTTGATGCTGTTTGGTTTTTTTCTGTATTCTTTCTCTATACAAGTAGTCACAATTACTTTTTGGTCTCAATTCAATCTGAAGTGTAAGATGCAAATCTTTTGATTATTGCAGAAATTTTTGAAACCTGATTTTTACCCACAACATGATGACTTTACTCTAATAGGTATTTCTGAAGAGTAAATAATAGGTATTTCTGATCATAATTACTTTTTTCTCTTTTATTTGTTTGTTCTTCTTAGAGTTTTGGGGAGTTGATTATGCAAACAGCCACAGACCTTTCTTCATTTCTTGATTTTGGATTTTGCTTATATGGTTTGCTGAACTTCATTACAGAACATTACCTATTCTGAATTGTGTGGGGCAAAAATGTATTGATTTATGGTGGTATTTCATAATTGTTGTAACCCGCCCCTGAAGGCGAGGGTAACTGAGGTTCTTGTTAATAGATTCCTTTGGGCAGTTGAGAGTGAAATGACACTGAATGACCAGTGTATGTATGTGTG
>VZRJ01010923.1:326128-412847 GCA_013397565.1 Ptilonorhynchus violaceus | reverse complement strand
AAGGATAAGAGTAGAGAGTGGAATGAGACTTAATTGTTGCAATTTTGGTATCCCTTCTTTGAAGTGGTGGTCGCAGTCTTGATCCAGTGAGGGTGGGGGAAGCCCAGGAAACACCAAGTTCAATGGGTTAATATACATTCAGGTTCAGGTGGGAAAGCCCAGGGTGCCTCCCCTGGGGGAGGAGTTTTGCACTGTCTGTTGCAACCCTGTGGATCATGTGCAGTCCTCTGGTGGAAGGTCCCAGAAACGAGTCTGGGGACACTTTGGGCATCTTTGATGGTTTATGACCCCTAAAGCATGGCAGGTGCCTCTCAAGTCAGTGTAGCTGAGCCAGTTACGCCGCATCAGAAGGGATGAATACTTTCAGGCCTATGTGTGAATGTGAATGTCCCAATACCTTCCACGGAGGGGAGTTTTACACCTGAACCATTTGTGTAAGGGAGGACATCAGCATGGTAAAAAGCACTATCCCACCTCGCAGAATCTGCTTCTTATGACCCTTTTCCCTCATTTGGATCAAACTCCAGCTTGTTGCTAAATAGAAGTTGGTTTGTCGTGGTCATCCTCTCGTGGTGGGTGCTCGCCGCCTCTGTGCCTGAGCTTCTCTTACACAGTTCAGGTGTTTCACCACCACACATCCAAAAACTCTTCTCCTCTCCTTTGGTTCAGGGGTGCAAACCTGGCCTCAAGCAAAGCACCTGCTGCTTTTGCAAATGGATGATTGAGTCATTAACCCTTAACATTTCAGTCTCGCAATAATGAGAGGATCATGCTGTGTCACAGCTACTTCTGAAGCTTATAAACTACATGTTCTATTGAAATCCAGGCATGCAAACTTGCATATATGTATGTATGTATGTATAAAGAAGAAACTCTTTTTTGTTTGTTTGGGAATTTTATACTATAATGAACTGATTCCTAAAGCATTCTAGTTTCATATTTGCTTTAAGAGTAGATATACAAAAAATTCAGGACCAAATTTATAGTGAGTTATGTCTTTGCCAATGCAACTTCGTTATTTTTTTTATTTAAATTGGCAAAGAAAAATAGTGATCTAAAGGATATGAATTCTCTTAGTTTGTAGAAAGAAAAGTATTGCTCTAATGTTATTGATTTATTTTTTACATTCTACAAATTAAAATGTTCTGCCAGACCTCTTGATTATTTTTAAATAGTTATGAACTGCTTGCAGATTACCAATTAGCCCAAATAATTACTCAGTGATTTAGATAACTAAATGGAACTTCTGAACCATCCGCACTCCGAGAACCACTCCTCAATCCCATCCTCTTTATTCCAGTAAAACTCCACTGCAAGCCAAAGAAAACTAAGTTTTATCAGAGTCAAGAGTTACAGATGTTGATAATTAGGTTCCATTCCATCATTAAGATCTTTAAAATAGCTTTTATTTATCAGTGTTTCCCATCTTCATTTTGCTTTTCTAGTACTCCACAAGCAGCCAAGAGAGGTGTGCCTTTGTCTGCTGGAACTTGGAAGAATTGCAGCAAGGTAGGTGAAAATATTTAAAGAGTGATGAAATATTTGCATTCTTGGCAGCAGTGGCTATTGAGAGACATAATAAATCAGCACTTTTCAAGGTAACTTTTGTGCTCATTAGGTTCTAAGACAATGTCACTTTTGAGGGCCGTTGTTAACAAATATTACAATAGCTCTGTACCATCACCTCAAGGAAGGTATTTGTTGGCTATCCTTGTATTAGGAGAGGAAGGATTTGAGAATCTTTTTTTTCTCTAAACCTTTGAGCTGTTTCTTCTTCTAAAGTCAGATCTCTCTATAAACAACTGAGATTTAATTAACTTTACTGGTAATAAATTGATCTTCACATGACCTAAATCTGACCAAGATGATTCCATGCTGGACCTTCAATACATTGTAATGTTATCTTTGACATCAAGACAACAGTGACTTTTGCTAAACAATCAAAATTACAGTAACAAGAATGTGATTTTTCCCCCCTTTTTGCAGATGCAGATTTAACCAGCATAGTGCATAAGATTTGCTAAAAAATACATGAACAGTGGTGCTGCTGCCCAGTCTTGCATGTAAATTGCAGTTGCATTCATCCATGTGCATCAAATTGGAGTGCCTTGCTATTCAGATAGTTTCATTAATTTCAGAAGAATTCCTTGTGGTGACAGTCAATATGAAGGAGACCCCTGTTTATTCCTAGCTTAAGAACTAGTACTGGTCTTGTTATAATTGCATCATGTGTATTCATATTTTGTGAATGAACTCACATGGGAAACTAGAAATTTGTCTCTTGGGTGAGTTTCAGAAGAGCCCTTGCTGTTAGTGGAAGCTTGCATAGGAATAGCAATGACCAAAAAAATAGTTGATTTCAGGTTTTCGATTATTTTTTTATCTCTAAAATTTGGATTCAAATGGCAATTTATTTTAACTTCCCACAAAGAAGAAAGTATTTTGATCCATAGGTGCAGAATTAATTTGATTTTAATGAATCTTAATTTACCTGAGCAAACAAACTGTGCTTTCAAGATCACCAGCTTGGAGATAGACCTACCAGCATCCAAGGACCCTATGCCTGGGGCATAACTGTCAGGAATATCTGCCCCAGACTGATTACTTGATAGTATCCAGCTTCCTCAGGGAATGCATGTCAGTGGTTAGGCAGTGTTGGATTCTGCTAAAGTTGGTTGAGTTAGATTAATTTCATTTTGCAGTGAGATTTGTTTTCTCAATAGAGCTGCAAGGGAATGAAAATTGAATCTTACCTTTTATATTTGTCTTAAACTTCCACGTGTCAGATGTTTTCTGTTCCAGACATGAAAAAGAAGTACTGAACAAGTAAATAAGCCATGTTTTCATTTGTTATGCACATCTATCCCTTTGCCCTTCAAATACTTGTATTTTATTTTTTATTGATAATACACAAATATTACCATATATCATTAATGTATTTTATATATTGTGTTTCTGTATTTATGTTTCTTTATTTAAATTTTATTTATAGCTTAGGGGTCAAATAACATTTATCTGTCTACTTTTTCCTCCTCTAGTATCTCTTCAAAAACAAACAAACCCCCATTTATAATCTTGTATGTTTCCAAGGTACACAAAAACTGAAGCAGAACATCAGGTTAATACAATTGAAAACTAAATATGTGATGCCAGTTTTGCGTGAGCTGTAGTAAACTGGAAAAGAGTTTGATAGTTGCCTCTACTAAGTGTAGGAAAGAGCACATTAAAGTGACATTGTTGTGCTGCTTTGAACAGGAGAGAATTCAGACATATGCTTGCTTTGTAAAGCAAACCAGGTCTGTTGGCAGTCTTGGGGGTCTGCTTTCCAGAACGGGAGCTGCAGAGATCTTTGAAAAGGTGCCTCAGTGTGTTTTTAAAGAATGAAAAGAGACTCTGAGTAATTTTAGAAGCAACAAGATATGTTTAAAGTGGCTTACTCATCACAAGGACTCAGCTTTTGTCACACTTTGCCCAGCTAGATCACTGTTAGTCTTCAGTGTCTGTTACTCCCTTAAGTCAACCTAGGCTTTTCTTAGTAATTTTGTAATTTTGTAATGCAAATAGGCTTGTGATTGAGGCACAAGTGAAAAAGAATGAGGATTGCTTGAGGAGGAGTTAAATTGAGCTCTGTTCTGCTAAACTTGAACTTGTGTTCAACAGATACTCTGTGAAGGAGGGGAGACAGGTGATAATTTACCTTTGCTTTAGGAATGCTTTTAGCATGTTATCTCACAGTGTCCTTTTAGCCAAATTAGAGGCAGATGGACTTGATGGATGGACTGCAGTGAGTGGAAATCTGGTGTGACCAGTTGGCTCAAAGAGTGTCAGTTCAAAGCCCAGATACTAATAAAAATAGAATTGCCTGATAAATTATCCTGAATTTCAGTTGTTTGTGAAAACAACATTCTGAGATCATCTGCAAAACTTCAATAGCTAAAATGAGTCCTTGTGTGCACTGGCAGATGTTCTGTGGATACAGTGAGAAGATTTATGAGAGCGGTAAGTGTCCTACAGGATGGAATTGACCATGGAGAGTAGACAGGGCTATTGCAGTGTGTTGCACAGGTCCAACATTCTCCCTAAGTATTTGAAAGTCAGAGATTATACAATGAAAAACTGCTAAATTATCTTTTCTGCACAAAGAATGAAGTGCTTGGATAGCTGTTAAACTCTGGGGGGTTAAACAACCATCAGAGGTGTTTTGAAATTGCTGTTGAGTAATTTCAAGGTTTTTCTGCTATTGTATTCAATTTTACCTTGATAAAAATGGAAAGTGGTGCTCTAAGAAGTCTACCAGAGATCATGTTACAGTCCAACGTTGCTTCATTTGTAGTTGTGGGAAGCCTGGCTTGAAAGGAGCAGAAAAGGAAATGCTCAGCATACCTTCCCAAACAGAATTTGCACCTCTACCCCTCCCAGAAAAAATGTGGGTTTTACAATTTCAGCTTTCCAGCAACTTTGCTTCAGGTTGATACAGTATGTGGAAAATAATGTGTGTGTGTTTGTTCATTGATTTGATTTTTCAGCTTCTCACCGGAGGAATTCAGAATACTGGAAGTACAGGAAACTTTAAAAATCTGTCACAAAGGCAAAGTGTAGAAATTATGAAAAGTAGTAGAAGCAAAGAAGCAGTATTTCTTACAGTGGAAGAGGTTTTTTTGATGAGTAAGGCCGTATGCAGGAGTAGGCTTAGAGCCCAGTGGGAATTTAATGATTTACAGCCTGTCAGCATCTGCAGACAGACAGGAAGTAAATAGATTGTATATAAGTGCTTGCTTCAATGTTGGCTGACTTTTCATTAGGCGGGCTGTACCAGTTAGAAGCCAATACAAGCACAGATTTGGTTCTTGATTTTCTTTCTATTAATTTACTAGGCAGTAGTATGACTAAATTAAATGTTATCAGACAAATGCAAATGCTGGCGGATGTGCTTATAACTTTCCTCTGTACATTTCTATCATAATTATAGTATTTACCTTAAATTTTCATTGTATATATTTGTTACTGCTCAATATTTTAGTGTCCAGATCTTTATCTAGGTAAGTCAGTATAGTTCTGCATCTGGACTATGGACTTTTCTGCTACAGAAGAAAATGTGGTTTCATTTGTTCAAGTACTTTGCTATGAGAAGTCTACCTGGCATGATAACTTTTCCAAGCTGAAGTCATTCTCTGGAAAAGGAACTCTGCTTTTCTGGGTTTTGCTCAGTGTTGGCAAATTAAAAAAAATAAAAATAAACAGTAGGGGATTGTCAGTAATTAGGAAAATGGGATGTGCTTTTAGACTTCTGGCATCTGTCCAAGTTCTGCTACTTGCTGTAAGACACTGACTCAATCACTTGCCATAAAGCTTTCAGAAGATCTTTCCAAAAGAACCTTGCTCTTCAAGTGCTCTGTTTTGAGTTGCTCCATGCTGAAGTTGCATGTATTTTATTCTAGCTGGAGCTACAAGTGTGTTGCCACTGTAAACAGAGATCTGAAGACTGGCTGTCAAAAATCAATTAGAAAAAACATTAGCCACTTCTGAAGAGTGGTGGCCATGTCTCAGTTTATTTATCTATAAATTCAATACAATAGCTGAGACCATGATAACCCTTAATCCCTTTCCATTTGGATTTCTTTGAAAAATACTAACACAAAATATAAGTTGTCAAGTAATTTGAAAAGATGCTATTTGGAAAGAAAAAAAGAAAAATTAAAAAAAGAAGCAAATGTACTGAACTTGACTCTGTCCTGCATGGCATAGCAATTTTTGAGGCCTAGTGTTGTTCATAAATTATTCACCAACATATATGTTATCAGACAGAGAAGCTGAAAAAATACATGTATTTCCTGTAAATTTGATTAACTCAGAGACTTCATCTAAATTAATTTTTTCTATTAATTTGAAATGATGGCAGTAATGGTTGATATACTTTATACATATTTATTAATGTATGTACTATTCTGTTGTTGCACAGAAAGTAGAAATTCTTTCCACCATTTTGTTTTAAAATATGTAATACTTTATACGGACTAGTAAATTATTATTTGCATGTTTCCAAAAGGTTTGGGGTGGAGCCTCCTGGATTAATAAAGTTGGAAAAAGAGATTGAACAAGAGGAAACCCTTTCAGCTCCCCTTCCATCTCCTTCACCATCACCCACAAAGTCTCCTGGGAAAAAGAGCACAGGGAAACTGTTGGATGATGCTGTAAGTTGTGGGAGGAAGCTTCTTCCTATCTGATCTATTCTGATATGCACTTACTTGCAAAACATACACAAGCCTGAGTTTAACGTCTCACTGTATTTTAAACATTTGCAGACTGCTAGAGTTAATTTATTTTTGACCACAATTATTTATGTCTGAAGGTTGGAAAAATAAATGTCACACTGTGTAGGAGCCCTGCAGCTTAGCCTAGCTTTGTGCTTAGGGCCACATTCCCTTCTTATTACTCCTTTACTCCTTATTCACCAACTCCCACTTGGTGCTTTGTCTCAGGAAGGACTGAGTCAGGACAAGGAGATTTGGCTCATACTGACTTGAACTGAATGTTAACAAACACTTCTAAGATATTTCAGCCTAATTTTTATGCTGTTCTGCATGATTCTCACATAGTAAAACAACAAGCATTGTTTCCCTCATTGTTAGAACAAAAGTATCTTGCTTTGAATTTCATTAAACTCTTTGCAGCATATTAAGTGTTCATGTTTCTGGTGCAAACCCATAGGGGTTCATTTGCAACAGCTGGAATCAGATGAAAAGAACACATTTTGAGACCATGAAGAGGTTAAACTTGAAAAGTACAAATCTAGCCTGTAAAAAGAAGCGGTTACCATGGTAACTACTACATTGCAAGGTAGATGTGCCACCTGGGAGTTACAAAGCACTTCTTGAAAAATCCATGTGCCACTCTCCTGTTACAAAGAGCAGATGGAATATAATGTTCATTCATTTTATTGAAACACGTTCTTTATTTGATGCATATAATTACATTTAAAATTTTCTGTTTTGTATTTCTTCCTTAACTTTGCAAAAGCACTCATGTTTTGACAGAATTGAGAAAGAACAGTTATGTGTGGAAGGAGGATGGTGACTGCATATCATGTAGAAATTGAACAAAGAGTATGCAGGTTCTCTCTAACCACCTCCTTTAATTTAGAAAGCAGTAGGGATAGAAGCAGAATGGAATTCATCCAGCCAGATTCCTGACCCGCACTGCCCCAGACACTCAAACCATAAAATAGCAGCAGTGCTCATTTAGTCCAGACACAAAATGAAATAGAATATAATTCCGCCCTCTGCTTCCTTATTTGATTTCCAAATTCCACTCAATACTTCTGTGTCCTTTGGGATAGTAAGGCAATGGAAGCCTCAATAGCAGGATCACCAGTGAAGGTCTTATTATCCTCTGTTTTACACCAGTATAAATCTGTTGGTTTTCATTCTCCACAGGCCGAAGATGGCTCTATTTTGTTTACACAGTTTGAAACAACCTTGAACCTGTTAGGCCCAGCTACTCTGGGTTTTTGGTTGCTTAGATGAACTCTGGTAGATGAAGCATTAAGTTCATACTACCCATTTTCAGCTTTGAATTTCAAGTGTCTCCAGAGGTGATAAATGCCATAGGATATTACGTCAGAAATCTCTGATTATCAAACAGTATTCAGAGAACCACTGCCAACTAGCTCCCTAAGCACAATCCCAGTCTTGGTACCACATTCCAAGAAATACCACAATGCACCTTTTTCATCCTCAACAACCTACACTAGGATTTAAGTCATCAACCACTGACTTCATACAATTTATTCCCGTTGTACATTGACTATCTAAATAGGTTATTCAGCAGAAATGGAGGCTAAGTCTCACCAATGTCGATAAAAATCACTTCCATAGCTGATTTTAAAATTCAAAATGTGATTCATTCAAACTGAGAACTCATCTGATACTTGAGAAACACTTTGTGTGTGTAAAATACATGTAAAATTCCTCTCTTAAGGGTTATTTTAATTATTTTTTTCACTAAAATATTATGACCTGATTAAAAAAAAAAGTGTTAAGAATACTTAGAAAAAAAGTCCATGAAGTAATAAAGCTATTAAGATAGCAGCATTGAACAATTTCAGAAATAATTGGAAAGCTTTTAAATCACTCAACAGGGCTAGTTTCAAAAGTATAAAACCAATAATTGGTTACCTTGTACATTCTTTCTGGCTTATTTAACATACTATAATTTAAAGCAGATCGGAAAAAAAAATTTGTACTTCAGAATCCTTATCTATCCATAATAATCAAAACACTTTGGCCAGACTTTTTTTTTTTATGAAACAATTTAAGACTAATTTGTTAGCTGTTCTGACAATGTCCTTTTCTGGGCCTCAGACCATTTTTGCAGGCCTTGGTTTACAAACTGAATTTCAAAATGTCTTTGGAATATTGTTTGAAGTGCACAAACATCTACAAGTTCCTCTGGCATTTTGCATTGTTTGATGCTGACGTACTAGGTACATACTTCATCCAAGAAAACCGCAGTATATGAAAATGCTGCACTTATTCCTGCTGTTCTTATGCAGTAGTGCAATTTGAATGTCAAGGAAATTTCACAGCCAGATCTGCTCTTTTGGCACTGATGCCTTTGCTACTTTCCCATTATTGAAGAGTAAAAAACGTACTTCTACCAAACATCAGTGCCTTTGGTAGCATATGCCAGACCAAGGAGGCAGAAGTCAAGCTGATGCAGCTAATAAAAAGCAGGAAAGTAGTTTTCATCTGTCTTTTCTCAGCCCTTATTTTTGGGGCTATGTAGTTAGGTTTGGCAATGATAGTGTACTTGAGGTCCCTTTCAATTACCTTTGATTGCACTAGCCCTAATGAGGAGATCATCAAAGGCCAGTTGAAAATACTGGGGAGTGTCTTGGCATGAATTTATGATTATGTCACAGTATTTTCTGTATGCTTTTTTAATAAAGTGTTAGTGCACACTTTTCAAGAGGCAGGGCCTCTTATTGGTAAGGAAGATGCCTTCGTATTTACATATACATTTAGAAGGGGGAATGCATCTTATGACATGTTCATTTTTCCTGTTAGCTCTATTAGCACTTTGAGCTGATTCACCATAAAATACTGAGAACACATCTACAAAAGTTTGATGCTAACTCGATGTAACAAACTGACTTCAGTTAAACAGTGCAAATTTGATGTTGAACTGTGTGACATTCGTCTCTATTTTAACTCATCTCGGCTACTAAATCACTGATATTGGAAGCACCATAGGGTGCTTCCTGGGATTACAGAAATAGTAAGAAAATTGAGAAAAACCTCATCAATTAAGTCTTACATTAGTAATATGTTATAAAAAAAGTCTTACTGAATGTTTTGCTACACGTGCTATTTTAAACTTCTTGTTTTCAGGTTAAACACATTTCTGAAGATCCGCCTTGTAAATGCCCTAATAAGTTCTGTGTGGAGCGTCTTTCACAGGGAAGATACAGAGTTGGAGAGAAGATCCTTTTTATTAGGGTAAAGGTTTTATTTTTACTTTGTAGTGAAATGCTAGTATCTGCTATCTTCCGCTTTGAAAATTACATCACTGATTAGCAGGAGAAAATATTTTATTGTTCACCAGCACTGACTCATTTTTATGACACAGTTGGAGAATAAATAACTTACAGTGTGTTAACTGACCCAAGGAATTCTTAGTTTGTGGTAGATATCCTTCTGACTTTAGGTCATTGAATTTGCTCTCTTTGATCAATTGCAACCAAAAGAAAAGTCTTCAGAAATGGACCTGGTGACTTCTTCTCAGTTTGACTTGAAAGAATATCTACTGCATTTAAGACAGCCTTCCTCCTGCTTTGTTTTGACGGATACTATTTAATGGGTCAGGAAACAGATCAAAAGCTTCATGATCATTGAATTGCCAAGTCACGATATATTGCTAAAGTAGCATGAGCAAAACATTAATATCCATAGTACTTCATTTGATTAACAGATATTTCCAAACCCAGAGTTGCATTTCAGACTTTGTGCTATGGAAGTTAATACTCTACATACAAACTTAATCAGTATAAATATTTGCTAGCATTACTATGTAGCTGAATTTAGCACATCCATACTTTCAAAGCTTAATTCTGATCCTCTTTATCTTCTCTGTATATGTTTATGGTAATAATAATTGAAAATATGCTAATCTTATTATTCCGTATTTGTGTTAAGAATCTGATTCATACTACACTTCTTTCTATTTTCTTCTCCACATGCACTATTCTTGAGTCATGACTTGACAAAATGATAGGTCTTGCTCTCAAATAACTGTTATCCCCATTTTGCTAAAGGCACATAACTGTGACCTGATAAAACTGAGCACTTGTGAACAAAAGAAGTCAGAGGGATTCCTTCCAATATGTAGAAGTCAAGTTCCTGGTTCAATAAAATACCAGAGTGCTTGTTCAGTCATCAACTTCTGCTTAAAATAACTTACAATGAAGTCAATTGGGAACATGTTTTAGTACTGTGCTGAATAAGGATTGAGGACTCCTAATTAATTGAGTAACAGGTCATAAAGAAGAAGAAATAAGGGATTTGTTAAATCTCACAGATAGTTTGAGATTTAACATGCTAGTGTGAAGGATTAATAGCTTTTCTGATTTGTAGCCAGTGAGACTTTTTTTTTAATTCTGCAGTATATTTAGGTACTAGCTTTATTACCACTTTCAAACGACTTTGAAGAAGGTAATGATCATTAACCAAAGACCTCATTAATCTGGCACCGTTTAACATTTACATTTTCTTGCTTTTGATTTTAATTTCAAAAAACAGTATCAAAGTATGTTTAATTTTTTGGTTTTGAGAAACTTGAGTTCTGCCAGAATGGTGAGTGTCAAGTTCCCTTTTGCTGGCTTCTTTATTATGCAATCTAGTCCAAGCCAGATTTCATTTCAAGTTTGCAAACAAAACACCCTTTTCATATCATGCTACTGCATTCCAAGTTGAATTGTGCACAAAAACCCCCCAGTAATATAGATTAGATATTAAAACAGCAGTATTAGAGATCATTCCTACAAAACTGTCACGAATGGAAACTTGCTATGAATTTCAGTGGGAAAAGTTCATATTCCTAGGTTTTGGAAGTCAGTTGTCTTTTGGTTTTTGGTTGGTTTGAACCTCATTTTGGAACACTTCACTGCATCACAGTAAGTTTTTGCTCTTCGCTCTACATATTCTTGTTGTGCACATAAGTAGATTTATTAGCCTTTCTTTGGAATCCTTTGGACACTTGTGAAAAAGCATGTTTGAGATATGTAGCTGATTTTTAATTTTGTTGATATTTGGCACCCTATTTGATGCCACTGAGGTAATTCCGCCTATGTTGTATGTTCTTTACACAGCATGACACAGCCAAATACATGGCATTTGTTTACAATCCAGTGTGTTCCAGTAGAATTGAGATCAACAAGCTGGCTTAGTATACCTGATACTGTATTAGTCTATCAGCTTTTTCCGGTAACCTCTATAGAACTCAAAACCTCTATAATTTCAGTGATGCTACAAGTATGCCCAGTGGTAAGAGTTAACACCTATTAATTGATGGTTAAGATTATCTCTTTCAGAAATTATTTAATAATATAATATCTGTAAAAACTTTTTTCTTGTTCTGCAAGTTCTGTTAGGAAGAAAACCGAAACCAGCAAATAAACAAACCAGAAAAGAAAGTGTCCCAAGTTCTTCTTTTTATTAGTTCATATCTGTATATTAAATAAGTGAAAACGGAACAGCAAAGAAAAATAAAACATGGCAGAACATAGATTTCATGCAAAAAAATCACAGAAACAAATTGCCTGTGTCAATCTAAAGTAATGCTAAGGAAAAGAAACCCTTTGGAATATAGCAAAACCACAACAGTCCCATTAAAATTAGAGTAATTATATATTTTTAACATGGGAAGATATTTAAATTGCTAATATAACTTTTAAATCCATGAATTAAGGGAAATTGTGAAACTCCATGAAAACATGAAGATACTTAAATCTGATGAAATTGCAGGTTCCAAAAGCAGTTCTTTATGCTTGAAGTGGTTCCGTAGCGCGTAAACTGAACGTTGTTAACATAATGCTGTGGTGGCTTAGATGCTAAAAATTTATTTTCAATAAAAATTTTTCAGCTTGTAGATTCTTTTTCCTTTCTTCCAAATAGGAATGATCCTAAATTCCACTTATGCAAAAAAGATGGAAGACATGTTTTACAGGAATGGATTATGTGAATAAGTTGAAATAAATGATCAGTTTATTTAAGACTGAAACATTGGTTTACAATTAGTGGGATCTCTATATGTGTGCCATGTACAATTATTTACTTTTTCATTCTCCTACCATCCTACCTTTATGACTTAATCTTTCAAATTGGAACTGAATGAATAAGCCTATTTTTAAAAATAAAAAATAAGAAGTCATGAAAACTTGCACAGATACCTGTTTTATAACTTAGGAGAGAGAGTCACAGAGTTTGAAGTGCTTGCTTCTTGCAGAAGGCAGCAAAGGAGTTATTTAGATTAATAGGGATTTTAAGAAATGTCAGTCACGTCTTTTAAAAAAGTATTTCTTTAACAGTTTCAGTGACAAGAATTCTGTTTTCAAGTTACCTTGTGTTGTAGTGTATATGGATTAATATAAACATTTCCCACAAACTAACCAGCTTCTCTCAGAAAGATCTGTCCTTTTGGTCCATAGCCATGACGACATTCAAATTGTTGGGAAATTATTTCTTAGTGTAACTGAAGTTAGATGATACAATTGGTCCTGGCTTCAAAGCTTCTGATTTTTCCTGTGACATATAGATGTTCTCTATCTTGCAGACCAGTTGATAAGTATGTGAATGCTCTTAAATGTTTTGACCTTGTACTTTAGTTATCAATATCACATATCATTATTTTGCTATATTAATAATATTTATTTAACACTTTGTTCTTCTAAATCCCAGGAAAGTAAAGGTGTTGCTTACCTGCTACAGAACTTGTGTAAGAACTTTGTTTTCAGATTCACTAACACAGTATGTGTATAATATGTATGTTTATATATATATATAAAAATCACTCTGCAGACAGTCTGGTGTGCACTATTGCCTCTTCCTGGTGAGGAAAATATATTTGTTTATAAATATAGAAGTACACTTCACTCCAAACCATCCAGGTAGGGATGATAAACCATATACCATATAAGAACTGGAAATAATGAGGAATAGAAAGCAGATTGATTATACAGTCCTCAAGGCTCAAATGTTTTGTTCTGCCTTTCCAATTCAAATGCATAGGTCGTACTCATAGCTTTTGCATGGTGTGTTTCTGTCTTTTGTTTTTGCTTCAGCAGCATTTTCCTAGCTTCTTTTTGTCTTCCTTATTCCAAAGATTTTAACAGTTGTTCTGCTTTTCCCAAGCCTGTTCACTTCCAGTCTGCAAAATAGTTTACCTTTTTAGTAGTGAAAATCCTTCCCTAAGCTTTATTCATAGCAAATACCTTTCCAGGGTGTTTAAAATGTCGAAATCGTAGGCAGATCAGGAGTTTTAATTAACCTAACTCCAAAGGAGGTGTAGTGGGATTCCTAGGATCTTGTGAGTGAATTCTGAAAACATATCTTGGGCCTCAGGGCAGTGACAGTCATTGGCCTTTTCTTTGGGTTTCTAATCTCAGTTGCCTTATGTTTGTAGACAAACACAGTAATTCGCAAGTCAAGACTGCAAAAGATCTGGGGAAAGGCATGTCAAAAGTCCAGCCCTAGTTTATCTCCAGATGTAAGCTGAACACTTCTTTACTATGTGACAATTCCTCTCCAACAGCTTTACAATCATAGAATAGATGACACATTTCAGTCTTACTTGTGCTAGTGAAGGTGGAATTCTTCTCAACCTTCTAAGGTGTCATTTATTGTTTTTTTAAAAAAACTCCTTAAAGGGCCAGTAAAATTCACTCCACAAGACTCAAAAGTTTTTGGACAAACAGTGATACTGAACATGTCTGGAGTTGAGTGCTGCCTATTGAACAAGAAAGAAAATCTGTTTTGTTCTTTGCTCCACCATTAATCTGTTGACATTAGGCAGACCGCTGCCCTGCCCTGGCTTAAGTTGCAGCTTGCTTGTTCTTTTAGTTACCCTTTCTCTCCTGCCTCTCCCTTTTATATTTTTTTCCCCTTCCTACCGTGAGCTTTTTTTATTTAGGCCTAGAAGCCTTCATGGAGCCAGAAGCCCATGGACATCTCTCTTTTCACTTTGTACCTGGTGGATGCTGGTTTTGTACTCAATAAAAGAGCAGCTACAGCTCCACTATCTGATCCTGTTGAAGGCTAGACATTTCTAGTTAAATAGTTGACTGACTTTCGCTGAGTGTTAGACAAACCTATGAAGTACTGGAAAATAAATATTTTTTTGCCCCTTTTGATGTAATTTTCTATATTTTTTCATTGATATACTGCATTTGTCCGGTCATTCATGTTAATTTAGTGTCTAGAACTTTGAAAGGACTCGTTAGAAACTTCTTTATGAAAAAAAAGTCAAATTATTAGCTCCTAATTTAATGGAAAAGTGTTGGAGTTGCTCCTTTTTACTTTCACCCCAATGGAGTTTTTGTTAGACTTGGTTGAAATTTTTTGACAGGATGTATCTCTGATGCAATACTTCTGATTCAGTGGAATTGACAGGCTATGCAGTTCCTCTGCAGTTTTTCTCACTAGCTTATATTTGTTTGCCTCAGTGACCTCCTTCTGTGGACAATCAAATATTGAGTCTTCTTTAATTCGCGGTGTCTCTCTCTGTGCTTGGAGATCTGAATAAGGATAAGATAAGAACTCTGCTTGGAGATCTGAAAAATTTTTAGCAAATCATATTGTGCTTCTTTAGGGTGTAATGCATCTTCAAGAAGTGTCACATTCTAGTTCTTGAAATGACTAATACACCTGTGGTAATTTCCTGCCAAGGTATTTATAATTTAGGCTTCTAGAGCTGAAGTTATAACAATATTACATTCCCTGAAATCAGTAGAAAGAGAACTCTCCCTCAGGAGGAGGCCAGGGTAGAGTATTCTGAAGCTTTATCTTTAAAAGCATCACCCAATAATTCAGGTGACTTTCTTAGCAATGCAGTTAAGGCTTAGGAAGCCTTTGGTGTGCCCTTAATGCAGCTGGTGCCTGCAAGAAGATAGCAAAGCAAGATGTTCCCCAGGTGCCTGAGTGTCCTCTTTGGCAGGAGTAAGCTAGGCTAAAATTATCCTGCATGCCAACATTGGCAGTATTTTCTGTGTGGTAATTAGTTATACAAAAAATTCACAGTACTTTAAAGGTAAATAAAGACGAGTAACAGCTAGATAAATATGTATTATAGATCTCTTTATTTCAGACTTTTTTTTTCCTCAATACCTAGTTTACAAAAATAGACCAAATTATATAACTCCCCTCCTTTCCTTTTTCTGCTTCTCTAGCTCCTTTTATATGAAAGGTACTGGACCAGGATCTCCATGTCAAAGAGCACATATAGACTGCTAATCCACTCCACCATTAAGCTACAGACAAGAATTTTCAAAATGAAAAGGCCTTTATTTATAGTGTATTGTTGAGAACCAAGGAGTGGGTCCCATAAGTTTATACTGAAAAAGTTAATAGGGGAAAGTATTTCATTTTTGTTCAGTTATTTTCTTGTGTTTCTATTAAATAGATAAATAATTTTGTAAGAATCCATTGGACATTTAATAGACATTAATATATTCTACATTAATGATGAGACAGCAGTCCGTGCTTGCAGTTTAGAAAACAGTTTGGTAAACCTGATGCTTTAGAGATGGAGATGCAGGTATTTATAGTGTTGCTCTTTAAAGATAGCACTGAGCTTTACATTTCTTCTTTAAACTTCTTTGGTGAGTCAAAAAGATATGGCACTAATGTGAATGATATTTAACACAGTCAAGGTAAGCATGTCCATCTTTTATAGAATAATGCTAAAATATTTTATAGGGTGAATTTAAGTTAATATTCATCACTGTAGGTGTAGATAATTACTATACAATGCTAATTTAAAAGGAAAAAAGCCCACCTGATTCTTTAATCTACTTTGTGTACAGTACACTTCTATACTGTATACATAACTTGTGCTGCCATCTAGAGAAAAGACAATAAATGTGGCTTAAGCAGTGGTATCAGTTAAAACCAAAGCTTCTGCTCTGTTCATAAGAGATGCTCATTGGACATTTAGGATTCAGGCGTAAAAGTACATTGATTATCTATTGCAGTATTCCTTAGCTTTAGCATAATACTCGCAAAGAACTCTTAGCCTACATGGGAATTTCCAGTTGGGCTTTATATCTTGATGCAGGAACGATGGTTCTGCATAGAACTGAGCTGGCCATGATTTAACAAAAACTGCATGTAGGCTTTTAAAATATTTAATACCACTTGGTTTGAGCTTTCTATTCCTAAAATAACAGGGAAAAGTTAAAGTGCAGTTTAAAAAGCATTTTATTTCTTTGTCATTCTCTTGTCAGTGTGAAAGCACTGGTTTTATTCTTATGTCCAGTTACACTTTGTAAGCATTCATGTTGTTCATCAAAAACTATTTAAATCTACTGTATTTTGTTTTCAAGCTCCATTGCACCTCTGGCAACATGCAAGATGTGTGTAAAGGAATAAAGTACTTTTTGCAATAAATAAACACAGCAGGATTTTATCCCACATGTTTATTGAGATGGCTTTGTCATCTGTGATGCCTTCTAGTTCTGACCAGAAGAAAAGTAGTAAATGCTACTACTAATATTAAAGAGAATATTTCCAAATTCTCTTTCTCATGTTGAAATACAGAACACTGTATTTTAATGAGAGGAGTCATGATTTGCAGAGCAGAGAATTTGTCAACTGGTCTGTTCCACTAGGACTTTTTTTTCCTAGCAGAAGTCGTCAGATGCCCACTCTTCTTAGAAAGATGGGGGGAAGTTGAATTTTTATTTTTGGTTTTTGTTCTCCTAAAAAGTTTCTTTTGTTTTTTTAGAATCGGAGGGCCGCATTCATCTTGTGTACAGGGTTCTTTCAGTGGAGAGGAACAAGCAATTCCTCTCTATTTCTATGATGATTAATGGGATTGTTAATCAAATTACAGAATTACATGGTATTTTACATTATTTATCTTTCAGATTAAAAATTTAAAAATTAAACTGTCAGTTTGAGATATTCTCTGTTATAAATTATGGGGATTTTTTTTACATTGTTCTATTAAGATTCTATCTTGAGATGTTATGTTCCAACTTTAAAAGAAAAAAACCCAAAACAAAATTTCAGCTGCATCTCTTTCAGTCAGTAGGAATTGATTTATCTTTCAAAAAGTAAAAAGAATTATTTGTCAAGAAACTCTCATGGTAGCCAAGGAATAAAACAATGAGACCTTTATCCATAACACTTTTGTCCTTTTAATTATTTATTGGTCTAGAAGCCAAAGACTATGAAACAGTCATGATAAATTCAGTGTATCTGTCTTATGTTGCAATAGCATAGAAATAATACTCTTAGGATATATTGAACAATGCTTTTTTGGTGCAGATTTTTAGATTTTTAGGTAACTACAACATAATAACATTTTTCCTTTTAAATTTAATTTGCTTTTAATAATTTAGGACAGAATTAATAGCTATTTTTATTTCATATTTTAAATTCCATTTGTTAATGTAAATAGTTAAGGAAAAATGACTGGCAAATATTCTTGCCTACAGTAAGGTAGAGTTAAGGAAAGAGGTTTTAGGGTTAAGTTCACTCAAATTTGATTATATGTACTATTCTTATATAATGACAACTTGCCCATCAAGCTATTTGTGCTGAACAGGTATAAAATTTAGTTCATGATCAAAATACATGAACAGGTTAAAATACAGGTTTTAGTAGTTCTGCACAGGTATCTGTAAGATCCTAGACTAGCATGTATTAGTTACTGTTTCTGCTTCTTCAACTGGTGACCTCCTTGTGTGTCACAAATGAAAACAGTTGTAGCAAGTGACTATGCCAGTTCACAGGGGACCAAAATTATGCTTCATGGCTCCTCCATCAGCAGAAATCAGAAATGTCCAACAAAGATCAACATTTGACCCTGATTTTATTTTCTTTGGTTTTGTTTATTTTCTTCCTGACATTAGAAGTTTGAGTCCAAGACCGCTTACATGCTTTCTGCATCAAATAATGAATTTTCACTGAAGTTTGCTGTGTAGTTTCTCTCTTTTAGCAACAGAACATTAAGAAAACTATAATTACTGCATCTTTGCCTTCATGAAAAGTTTATTAATTATCACATGCATGCTACAGAATAAGTACCAACTTAGAGGCAGATTCAAGTTGGTAGACAAACACTGAAGTCAGTGGTAGCCCACACAAGCTAAGGGATAAAACTGCTATCTTATCCAAACATGGAATTTGGAGTTAAAACTGGATATGCAGTTGCCATTATTTATCGTCTCCTGGAAACAATAGAGTTCAATATACTTCCAGACGTGCTGTTTGTGATTTGCTTCTAGTAATGAACTATTTCATTGATGGATAGCTGTATACGAAAACAAATTTTCCCATATATTTTGATTTTTAAAATGGTGAACGCGCAAATTTCTAAAACTTTTTTAATCCTTCTTTTTTTAACAGCTTGTTTTACAAATCTCATTGAGACCTAACAGATGTAAAACTGATCTAACTTTTAAACATTGTTGTGCATGTTTTAATGGAATTTCAGGAGCATCCCTTTTGCTCTTTTTGTTGTCATTGACTTTTGAAACTCTGAGCGAAACAAGAAGAATATGTTGTTATAAGGAAGTTTTAAATACAGGAAACATATTCTTTGCCAAAGATTAGTAAACTCTGGAAATCCCAGAGTCAACTGATTATCTTAAGTGTGTTTTCCAAAAACCAGCAACTACTGAACTGAAGACCAGCTATAGATTGTTCATCAAGTCATAAATCAGCATCACTTGCTTCAGACTGCTTTGTGGTGTGCTATCATGCCTTCCTTTCAACTCACCAGAAACGGATTTACCTTAAGGTTTAAAAAACAGCTCAACCCTCCCCCCCCTCAAAATTCCACATACCAGGTCACTGAAATTGTCTTATATTATCAAGATAGTTTTCCAATCATGGCAACAGATGCTGAAATGCTTTAGTTGTTACAAACACTGTTTTTAGATAAATATATGCTGTGGAACTTACTAGATAATTTTAGGTTTTGCAGTCCTAAGAATACGCTTCTTGTCTAACCAACTAGATGCAACTCTATCTGAAGAGAGCATACAAAATGCCAAAACTTGCCATTTACATTACTTATTAAGTTGTGATTTCTTTTGTAAATAATACTGAAATAACATAAAATAATTTTTAAATTTGCATTAAGGTCTTATCATTCATAGAATCATAGAATGGTTTGGTTTGGAAGGGACCTTTAGAAGTCATCTAGTTCAGCCTCCTCCAATGAGCAGGGTTATCTTCAACTGGACCACATTGCTCAGAGCCCCATCCAACCTGGCCTTAAATGTTTCTGGGGATGGGACATCCACAGCCTCTCTGGGAAACCTGTGCCAGTGTTTCACCACCCTCATTGTAAAACACTTCTTCCTATATCTAATCTAAATCAACTCTCCATTAGTTTAAAACCGTTACCCCTTGGCCTATCTTGTCACAGCATAAGGAAAAGTTGCTGCTTCCTCTGCTGTGTTTACTGCCTTTCTCGTATCATCTCAAACATATTACCATGTTGACTTAACATGAACTTTATTGTATTTAAGAGTAATTATTTATTCATAAGGAGACATGTTTAGAACTATTTAGCAAACCATGGCAATGCATAACCATGATAATTTTCTGTCTCATTTGAAGGAAGTTTTAATAGTCTCAAAGACTTCTTAAATATGAAGGAAGTGGGTTTGTGCCATTGTGTCAGAGTTTTTCACATGCTAAACTACTTGTAAAGGAGCTGGTTTCTACTTTATCTGTGTTCTGCCCCGGCAATGCCTTCCTTTTCCTGAATTTTTAATTTTTATTTTTCCTTTTCAATGAGATAGAGGTATAATACTTGATTTCTACACATCTGAATTTTGATCTGGAACCCAGACATATTTTTGAATCCTTCCATTAGAACAACGATGGATATGTGCTTGCTGCAAATGGTTCTGGTGTGACAGGGTGATTCAAAGACAGGTGTACCCAGGGCCTTTTGGTTTGGCAACCAACTGATGGCTTCCTGGTCCCCTTCTACTAGTGTGGTTTTATATGGAACATATTAATAGATCACTTAAAGATGACCCAGCTAAGTCAAAAAATGGGAGTTTCTATTAGAATAATTTCATTTTTCTTTAAAACTGATACAGATATTTAACATTTTGGTACCATTTTGCTCTAGCATGTTGCTTTCCCTGAAAGATATTAGAGCTCAACTAAACTGGTATTGCTTCTGGTTCCAAAATATCTCCTGGTTTCCATCAAGGGAACACATTAAAAAAAATTGTAGTAATTCTTTTTACAGCTCAAGTTTTGCTTTCAATATTGGACTGAGAAACATGTTGCCATTAGCTAGCCTGTTATATACCCAGTTAAACTAATATAGCTCACTTAGTTTCGGACACTGTAGTTGAAGATAATACTTGAATATTGTTTCGAACAATAAATTGAATTCTTTAAACTGTATGATGGGGTTTAAAAATTCCTAACCTAAAAAGTTTCCCAGCCAAAATGTAGGTATTTAAAATATATTTTAAATATATTTTAATTTTTATTTTAAATGTACTTCTGTTGCGTCTGAGGTGTAGAACCACAGTAGTATTCAGAATTCTGTGTAGAACCTTCAAACCTAGCTCACATAAGTCAAATGATAGGCTGCAAAAAACCCAGGTTTGCTCATGCAAATTTCTTGGTTCATTTTACTTAACAACTTCCTCGTTATTTACTGAGAAGGAAGAGGGAGAAGGAAAATTTGTCATTTCATAAGGGTACAAAACCCCCTGTTTCTGTTTCCCTCTCTCCTCCCCACGCCAGTCTCTCAAAGTATATATATTGGCAAGCCAAAGAATGATATCATGGCAGTTTCATGCTGAAAGTGTATATTGTTCTCAAGTCTCCCTCCTTCTCCTTCGTCTTTGCTAGAGTGGTGGGAATTTTTTTGCTGTTTTATTTTTGTTTAAACTTAATATAGTGTTTGCAAAAGATGCTATAGAAAGTCCTACATAAGACAAATTTTGAATCCAGATTTTGAAGGAGCCCGTGAAAACCTGGTGTGCATGTATTGATAATTGTGTATTATTTTGTTACCGATTCAGGTATAATGTAGCTAATTTACTCAGGGTTACAGTCTTACTGGCCTAATTTTAGAACACATTTCCAACTGAAGAAAAGTAATAGCAGAGGGGATGTGTGTTTGTTTAGGATTTTTTTTATTAGCTATTATCACTTTAGTATTCAGTCTTGACCTAGTCCTGAGTCCCTTGCAAACAGCGCAAAAAAAAAATTAAATCTCTGAGAAGGAAAATTGGTTCTCAGTGCTTCAGGAAATCCCATCAGTACAAAAAAGCTATTGAGGACAAGTAAGCAGCCAGTGGTTTTGGGGTATCCCAGTATGTATGGAAGAGTAGGGGAAAGTACATTAACATTTTTGTTAGGAGTACATTGACTCCTAACAAAAATGTTGTTAGGAGTACATTAACATTTTTGTTAAATGTGTAAAGCATCCACATCCCTTCTTTCAGGGATTTTGAAAAGTATTGCAAAATGCCTGTAACGTACAGACTAGTCTTGTAATGGTGCTTCTCTAACTGTCTGTTCTCCACTCTTGTTTCCATTTAGTCCAAAAACTGGGCTGAGGGTTAAGCCAGAGGAGGCGCATTGAAGCTCGAAGCCTTATGCTCTATACCATGGTGTCTGTGGCATGAAATCTTTGCTGTAGGAAATATGGAGATTGAGTGTTTGATTCAGGTCTGGCAATGTATATTTTTCTGTATAAAAGGTGGGTCAGTGAGTGTCTTGTGAAGCCAAGAGTCTGGCTGTGTTTGGCTTCGAGCCATCAAGTAATTTTTTGCAGATTCTAGTGAATATGAATGTATTGACATTTAATACTTCAGGAATTGTTATGTAACATCCCTTTTTTGCTAATACTGAAGTAAAGAGTCCAATACAAAAAGTAAGAATCATAGTGAAGGTGAAAGATTATGTTGATGTGCAAATAGAAATAATTACATCTTACACTGTCATCTTCACATTCATGTTTCTTAACTGTTCAAAATTCATAATACCTGCTTAGGAGATACTTTGAGAAGAAAGTTACATGGAAAGAATTTCTTGGAATGGCTGCTTAGCATTAGCAAGGCTTGTCTAAGGGAAAGATCTCTGTAGCTTTGTCTCTGTGTAGAGCTACTGCTTGGGGTTATCCATGATGCAATTAAAACTAGTAGCCTTGTCCTAACAATTAGTTTTCACTTTCAAGATTAACATAATAAAATAAACTGTTTAAAAAGGCAAAGTCTTTTTAGAACAAAAGCTAAAACTAACTTAATAGATTCTCCAGTCTGAAGAAGCTTTTTATTACAACACACATCCATTTGGCTTTATTCATAATACAGAAGTGGAAAAAACGTTATGAAGATGTATTATGGCTTACCAACTTAATAAAAATGTTTGCATTTAGGAACTCTTGTCTGCTTTATACCCCATCTTACCTGGGCACAGTGTACTTCATGTATTTTATGTGAGAGTGTGTGTGTGTACACTGCTACACATGGGTGTGTACAAGTGCACATGTGCACTACTGTCTGTGAAAGTCCTCTGAGTAAAAGTCTAGGTGATGTCAACTCAAAATACATCAAGGAGGGGTAATAGGTTATCTGGGTACTTTTAAGATGCCCACATGAATTAAAAGGGAGAACTGTGCCCTTTAAATATGGCAAATGTAAGTAGGAAATGTTGATTTAACCTTCTCTGTTTTGGCCCTGAGTTTGAAATATTTATGTCTGTATGCTAGTATTTTATCTAGTCAAACTGTTTTGCAGAACATACACACTGTAATGAAAAGTTTCTATTAAACAGCTTATAGGGAGAGACACTGTGAAGACAAAGATCAGTGCACAAAGATTCTGTAGAGATTATTTTCGTTAGTGCCAGTTGGGAAACTGATTCCTCAATAAAAATTGAGTAAGGCTTTAAAGACTTAACAGGCCTGTAGACAGTCAACTGAAGTTTTTAGAAACTGCAACAGTGGTTCCTAGTCAGCTCTGTGTTCAGAAAACGAAGTAGATGTAATTTTGTGGTGCCTCTTCTGTGATAACCTGAAAATAGGAGGAGAGGTAAGGTTAAAAAAAAGTCTTGCTGTCTCGTGGATTAAGATACAGCCATACAGGTGTGGTACGCCAAACAGGTGTGGAACACCGTCCACCCCATGGTTCAGATGTAGCAGCAATGAATGAGGGACAATATTTGAGAAGGCATTTCAGTCAAGAATGTTTCCATTGCTTTTTCAGGCTTTACTGAAGCATCACCTGATTACCTTAACAGGAAAAGAAACCCAAAAACGAAACCTAACAAAACAAACAAAACCCCAAGCCAAACAAAACCGAACCCAAACAAAAGCCCTAACCCCCAAAAACCACCTCAAAACAATGTTATCATAGTGCAAAGTCATCTTATAACTATTCATTAAATTCTCTATCACTCTATTGGAACATTGTCAAAGGAAAATCTACTATGCTGGCAGTAAGTAAAAAGTACATCTCTGAAGGAAGTGAAATCTAAGGATGAAGTATTGAAGTATGCAAGGATACTTGCATAATTGATCCTTACATACTGGATTTGTCTAAAGGTAACTCTTCCTTTTGTTACAGTTTTTTGTTAAGGAGTTTTACATAATTCTTGCTATTTCAATCATGATTAAAAAGCATACATGCAATAGAAGCACTGTTTCTGTTCCTATTGTGTGTGCTCGCTCTGCCTTCCTGTCCTGAAATATAGAACTAAATGTTACAAAATTTATTCATGCTTCTGAGTAAGTGAAAAATGGTTTGTGTTCTGTAAGACAAGAGAGTCAACATAGAGCCTAGCTATACACAAATGAGCACTGAGGAAAACACCTTTGCCAGGACTCAGTTCTAAATCAGAAACAAGTCTGCATATTAAAAGAGAAAGGATAGAAACTCTGGGCTACTCTGTTAGAGTAATCAGTGTCTTTTTGGCAACTAGCACATTTTCCCATTCCAAGATCTTTGCCAGAACCTAGAAAGATCTTTCTTCTGGTATTTGCAGAAAGATATAAAACTGATGAGTGCAAAGAGATCCAGCACACTAGAATATATACAACAGGGAATTTCCATGTGACTGAATTGAAGTGCTGTCAGGTTACAGCTAGCAGCTATCAAAACTAAACTAAATTACTAATACTAACTTTAAATAACTCATTCCTGTGTCGAGTTACCAGAGTCCTAAAATTATTAAATACCCCACAGAAAACCAGCACAATATGAAAAATCTGTGCACTCTGACTGCTTCTCCTTTTAACCCCATCCATTCTTTATCTTTAAACTTCCATGCTAAGGAAGTAGGGGTTTTTTGGTAGCACTCACTGCACTTTAAATGGATTTCAGGGCTTGGCACCTGGTCAGCCACTCACAGGTGTCATGAAGGTACAGTAAACTGTCCTGGAAAGCATTCTAAAGATAAACTTGGAATTCCACAGAACAGAAGTGATAGTATTACCATTGATTTTTCCTGGATCTGTCCCATGGAAAAGTGAGGATTAGGAAAAAAGTTAATATAAGACATGCTGTCAA
Source organism: Ptilonorhynchus violaceus (assembly GCA_013397565.1). Lineage (NCBI taxonomy): Eukaryota > Metazoa > Chordata > Aves > Passeriformes > Ptilonorhynchidae > Ptilonorhynchus > Ptilonorhynchus violaceus. Next base: position 388,075 of record VZRJ01010923.1, on the reverse strand, counting down.
AGTAGGGCTGAGGAGAACAAGAACATCAGTATTTTCTCTTTTATTGTCCAAATTTACCAAACTGGTAAATCCTGGCAGTTTCATGTCCATGTGAAATATATTGTCTTGTGTCAAAGTGGTTAAAAATTAAACATTAACACGTCAAACTAGATGAGACTGACTTCAGCTGAATTTTCTTTTGTGTTAAACTGTTTCAAAAGAAAAGCCTGAATAAAAAAAAGGGCTGAAGTGATTCGTATACGTACAGTTTAGGATGTTAGAAGGGTTTGTTAATGTGGCTGAGGAATGAAATACTTCTAATTTGTATGTTCAGTTATGTTCAGTATTGATGCAGTGATAGTGTAAGGCTATATATGGGGTGCTGGTAAGGAGGTTCAAAAAATGGGTGTAATGACTGTGACAAAGCAGTGATGTATATGAAATAGTTAACTTCAGTATGTAAAATTCATACGTTTTCTGATTTGAAATGCAGATCCTTAATTTCTCTATGGCACTATAATTTCAGAGCAAACCCATTTTAGGTTCAAATATATTGGAAATCTGCTTCAAGATGATCACGAGTGCTAGTCTGATTCCAGAAAGAAACGAAAAAGGTGCAGCAAGAAAAGATGGTATCAGTGACATATCATGCAGCCATGTTGTCATATGTTAACTTGTGCTCATGCTACCCTCATCAATGCAGTTAATTCACCTCTGATTTGCATTTGGATGGCTATTTTTAGAAGCTAGGAGAGTGACCAGTTGTAGATTTCCTGCTTTCACATTGCATCAGGAGCAAATTTTGTCCACTTAACCTGCTAGTTTAAATTCTCCAACCATTTGCACTCTTCTCCAATTGATGTACCTGGTATGTAATTTTTAGTATTTATACTCTGGTCAAATTTGGCCTGAAGACTTCCATGCAGGTCAATTCACTTGAGCTATGGTGGATTTGAAATATATAAAACACTACAGATGACATTTGACTAGATTTGGCTCTAGAGCCAAATGTATATATGTGTTTGGATCTATAGTTAAGACTGATGATTGCAGTCCTGGATAAATAGTTTGTGATCTGTAATATCCTAATTTTATTCAAAGTTGTTCATTCCATTCAGATGATTTTCACAATTTTTTAACACATTAGTATAGCTTTGGTTCATTACTGACAATGCTGGTTTCATAGATTTGCAGTGACATAATTTCATTCCAACTTTGTAATGTCATGCCCTGTAGACTCACACCGACATAATTTTGAGAACTTTGAGAGGATGCTTTGTACTATTTAAAGGAAATTAAACCTAAGTATAAACATTATTGAAATTATGCCACCCTTGTTCTCCCCTCATTAGCCCAGTGTAAATTAGAAGGCATTTCAATGAAACTCATGGAGTTAAATAAATTTATTTCGGGCCTGTTCATTTAAAAGAATAACCTCTATTCTTAATTCAAGCAAGATCTAATAAAACAATCTGTCTCTAGATACTTTCCAAATGTAGTTTTTTTGGTTATGCATGTAACTCTGTTGATTTAAAAACCAGGGGATGGAGTTAGGAGACAGTTTCCAGATTTCTGTCTCTTAGTTTGTGACTGTTTTAATCATTTTGGTGTTTCCTTTACTGTTCGTATATACGGCTGTGGAAAACATATCTTTAGACTTTTGTGTTCTTTGCCTATTAGATTTTATCTAAATACACATGGACTAAGGTTTCTAGCATAACTAAGAATCATAAAACAGAAGGAATCTGAGGCACTCCGTAGGCAGCCAACCAGTATCGTGGGTTATCTGTGCTTTGCATAGATTTTCTGAAGTATCTTACAGAGTCCTGATAGTTTTTGTGAATAAAATCAGTATTGGTTGGAGGAATATAATCTGAATATTGCCAGCTCACTGATACTTTTATTATAAGCCCTTTACCTCTGTTAGAGGTGCTAGTAAGCAAAATATTCTTCTCTGAAATAATTTTCCCATAAAAGCTATAGCTGCTCTTCCAGTAATAGGTCGATGTAAGCAGTGATACTGCAGGATAGAGTTGGCAGTGTACTCACTTCCTGGGACCTTAGGTTTCTTAGATCATGTTTATTTCCTTACTGTGTTCTTTAACTTCAATTTACATGAAACTGTAATGATTACTTCTATTTATAATGTACCCTATATGTAAGGCAAATGGAGCTGGAATTCGGCAACAGTGAGAACATAGTGTTGCTAAAAGATATAAGGGTCATATTTTTTTTGTGAATTGACATTAGTGCGAGGCCAAAGGACAATTATAGAAGAGACTTGCTGGCATAACCAAATTACTTTCAGGATGTGAGTTAGCAGCTACTACTACTCCACAACAGATGTTCTCATGCAATCTTTCACCATAATGTAAATGTTAAGCAGTAGTCCCTACTGCACTAAAATTGTACTGTGTCTCTTTGGGGAATATTCTGGCTTCAGAATACCAGACAGCTGGGAGATTGGGACAAGGACAGTTCCCTGTTTTCGCCTCGCCATTTTGCAGTACTGGATTGCCGTGGAGCACTTGTAAAGAGAAGGTTTGCACTCCTCTGTGTTTCTCTGCTTGTTCCTTTGTAGTTCCATTCTTTGGCCAGTTTTAATTTTCTCTCACCTGTAATGCAGGGAGCAGACTGCCATAAAGCTTGTGGGTTTTCAAAAATACAGGAAATAAACATCCTGTAGAGGAAAGATGGAGGAAAAGTAGATGGATTAAATTACTAAACTATAATCCATCCTTAAAAACAATAAATGTACCTCAATATTATTTACTAATTCCTGATTCTATTAGAAGAGATTCTTGTAAGCAATATCCTCAATGCAGCCACATTTTAATGAGTCTTTTTGTAGAGGATAGTATAAAAAATAGCTTCCTTCTAAAAGACCGTACTGTTAAATATATTTAATGATGACTAGACAATAGCATGTAATTTTGAATTAGTCAGAATAAAGGCTGGATGAATTTATTTACATCTCTATTCTAGGATCGCTAAGCAACCAAGGACAAATGGCCTATGTCTGGCTAGTATATTGTATTGCTTTTAAAGGCTTTTTAAAAGAACATTAGTTCTTTAGCACAGGAATAAATTGATTGTAAGCATATTACAGCTTCTCTTGGAAAATTTCTGTATTTTAGTACATGATCTCCACAGGCCAGTATAGTCATACAGCTGGAACTTCCCCTGTTTTACATGTCTCGCTTTAATTAAACTTCATAAATACCATCATTGCCATGCATCGTGTTGGTGGTGTTCTTTTGTGTTTGTTTCTTTATTTTTATATATTTATGTTAATAAGCTGCAGTCACAGTGAGGTAGGGACTAGTGCACACTGAACTTGTGCATTATAGGTTCTTCGTCTTCAGGCACAGGTAAACAGCTCAATAATTTCGAGCACAGACCAATTTCATCTGGAAGCATTCAGTGAGGAGTTATGTTATGCATGTGTTAATCTTAAAAACTGCTCTTAACTTCAACTATAGTTACCCTCTGACCAGTTTTATCTCAGTTATTGGAAACTTTACTTTTTAATGTTGATGTTTTATGCACATATACTCACAGTTTCTACCGTTGAATAGCCAGCAAGCCTGTACACAGACAAAACGGGAAAAATAAGTCTTGTTACGCCAAGCCTAGAGACTTGAGGTATAGAATTACAGTATATTTACTTGCTGAAGAACATGCAAAAAGTATGCCTTAGAGCTTATAATTAAACCTACATCTCTCTCATAAATCTGAGGAAGTGAAATAGTATTATAGTCATTGCATGTTGTTTCCTCTTATGGGTTGGATCAGACACCTCAGCACTTGCCATTCTTGAAAGTAATGCCATGAAGAGGTAAAAAGCCCGAGTAATAAAGGCATTATTGAACTTTTCATCCAAAAAAATGTAGGCAGTTTCTGCATCTGCAAGTGTAAAGACTATTCTGAGAGTGTCCAGAAAAGTGCAATTTTTTCTGGTATTCTTTTGTTGGGACCCTCTTAAAACAGCTCAGACTATTGAATTTCCTTTTGCTTACTTGATAGTGTCAAACCAAATGAGGCAGCTGCTAATCCTGAACGGCTTCCTAGAAGGCAGGAAAACATCTAAAGTCAAGGTACTGGTTACACTGACCAGTGCAGAAGACCTCTACAGTGTCATATATTTTTTTAGTTATTCCCAAAGATAAATCTGCAAACATAAAATACATGGCATTCAGTTCCTTATTAAGGTGTCAGGAGATTTTTAGTTTTTATTAGTTTTCATTGCACAAGGAAACAAAAAAGTTCTACCTATCCTTTTTGAGATTTTCACTTGTCTAGAACATGCTTTTTATTTCCTATTTCTCATGCCTGTAATTGATTGTGGTGTTTGCCTGCCTCCTTGTGATTTTCTTTATAACTGCAATCCTGATTTGTTTGACAGTTTTGGCTTTGTGGGGTTTTTTGGATTTCTTGGTTGGTTGGTTAGTTGGTTGGTTTGGGGTTGGGTTTTTTTTTATTGTTTGTATTTTTTAAATAGGCCATGCTAAGCAATTGGATTGAATTGTGATGACTCTAGACATGCCATTTGTTTATTTATTTATTTTTGACTTTACATGTTAAACTGAAATGCTAGCAGTCAACTAGAGGACGTTACCATACCCATCTCAACTAAAGTTAATTTTGAATGTTGGGTAAATCAAAATACATTAAACACAATTTTAAAATTTATGGGTCATGATTTTTACCACTAAGTGAGCTGGCAGCATCTTTATTTCAATAGCGGGCAAAAGATGGTGATTTGGAGAAAATGGCCCACAGTCACTTTTGTGACAAATATTACAAAGATCCCAGTTACAGGGAAATTATTGTTGGGTATGCTGTACTGGTATCCCAGAGGATGGGGACACACAGTAAAAGAAACAATTCAGCATTTTAACTCCAGCTTCTGCATTAGTCTTGCATACGCTTGAAAGTAGCTGTTTGAAGCAATTTGGAAGATAAAAAAAAAAATCCAGACAGTTAGGGAAACACACAGGCTGCTGCAGTTGGATGTATGTGATAAGTGAAATCAATGTCTGCTGGACTTAAAACATCTGTCTCTTACCACGTGCACATTGCTTCCAGTGGCAGGCAGCGAGAAGAATTCTGTAGCTGAAGATGTGCAGTTTTTTATTTAGTTGCAGGAGATACTTTCTTTTATTTGGCTGTTATGAGGCTGTTATGCAGGAAATTAGAAGAGACAGAATGAGTCTTGAGAAAAGAGCTAGAAAACAGATGGCACTTCAGAATTCATGAGAACATTTTCGTGTACTTCTGCAGTCCTATAACATGAGCATGTTCACATGCAACCCACGCACATTTGCATGATGAAACCCTAGATTGGCTGAGTTCAGTGGCAAAATCTAAATGAATGATGCATGAATACACTCTGTAAGTGACTCAGTATTCTCAAAGGAGTGTAACTTAGGAGAATCTTGACAGTCTGGGTAAAATTAATTCCTTTTTGTACTTAGAGGGGTTTCTGTTTTAAATTTGTGCACAGTTTATAAATACAACTCATATTTTTATTTCTTATTAGATTCTGTCTCTAACTTATTCTGAATAGTACCTCACTGCTCCAATATATCATTTCAGAGGTATTTCTTGATGGGTAAACTTACTTGACTTTCTAAAGTGAGACAGAATTGTCTCTTTAGGTATTTGGGGGTTTCTGAGAGAAACTTTTTAGGGCCCCAAATGCTAATAGAAAGATTAACCATTACAATTAAGAAAATTAAGTGGTTGTTTATGGGTTTTTTTTATTCAAAGGTAAGAATAAACTCTTCTTCTTCTTTTTAAGAAATCACTCACAAATTTATTTTACAAGCATCATGCTTAAGTTTTTGAGGTTTTTTTTCTTAAAGACAGTCTTCCCCTACTCCCATTATTTGATTTTAGTACATATGGTTTTCTATAACTCAATCCGGAGATACCATTTGCCAGTTTACTCTTTCTCTTTCACTCACCCTCATAAACTCTGTCTGATTTCTTTTTATGTATTTAATCTGTTCACCATATCATCTCTTCTGCTGAGTGTTGCATAAAATATTTCTTATGAGTCAGTGTTGCAGCTAAGAGCAACTAGATTTCTGTTCAATATCACACATGTCAGTTGATAGGGACTAGGTCTTCCTTATGGCTGTTCCAGACATATGTGTCCCGAGTGGAAGCATCAAGAAAGTGTCGTGTTCATTGCCCTCAGACTCAACCAGGTGCACCAGATGTCACCCAAAGGGCTTGGAAATGCACAGTCCTATTACCTGCAAATACCATTCCGAAGATGAATCCCGTATCTAATTAATTTTCTTTGACATTATTCATCTTTGTCCAAGACATAAATGCCTTCACTTGTCAGAAATTCACTTGTTCATAATGAATAGGAATTGTGTTTACTTCTGCATCTGTGTCATTTTTTGCACACAACGTGCTTGCCTATGCACAATGCATTTTTCAAACAGTAACCAAGACCTAGTGTTAATTAGACACGCAACATATACTGTTTCCAAATTCTATAAAATGGTATCAGACAGAAACTAAATGTAAGGTCTGCGGGAAAATTTAATTAAGAATAAGAATTTCAAATGTCCAAACTCTCACGTTATTTTTATCAGTACAAAATGTATCTTGATTTCAGTTAGTTAGGCAGGAATACTTAGAATAATTATTTCAGTGAGTCTGCTATTGCCAAAACCAGAAATAAACAGTTTCATTAAGTGCAATATTTCTGCTATAGTCAATCCCAATGCCTTCCCTTTGTAGAAAAGTTTTATGCAACTCTGTTTTTCCTTAACTCCAGAGTTCAGTAGCTATCTGTGCCACACAGGATTTATTTGGTTGTGGTTTCATCCTCTAAGCCAATTCCTGGCTGCTTCAGACGTACAAAAAGTGACTGAACTCCTATGCGTTAGTGGTTTATGCCATTATACGGAGCATATTGACTTCATCTCTTGCCGTGCACAAATAGCCAGAGGATATTGCATTTTTTAAATGTGAAAAGGGAAAAATTTCCATTTCCTCACTTGATTATTTCTTTTGCAGAAGGCAAGATTTTGTGACTTCTAAGTATCTTCAATGATATGTAGAACGACTGCAGAAATGCTCCCACTCAAGCTGGGACTTCTACACTAATCAACTGGTTGTTCTTCAATGTCTCTGGCTTAATGAAATCTTTCCATTCACTTCACTGTGCAAGTGGATCTTTCTTTGTTCCTATCCCATTCCTATAAAATTCTCAGTTTCCCCAACACTACTCTCCATATGTGTCTTTGAACATATCTCAGGTCCTGATGTCAGGTATCATGTGCAATTTTCTTTATCATTGAAACTATGGAACAATCTCTACTATCTCTTCAGCAGACTGTGTGTCAGCTAAAAATCATCAGTATGTTGGATCCCATAATTTATGGGACAGTGTTGACAGTCCCATTTCTAGTTTGTCCTTTGAGTCTTTAAGTTGCAATTACTGTGAGGTGCCCTGAGATTTCCCTCTCCATCCTTCATGATTCCATATCTTGCATCAATTCAGGATTTCAATGTGCTGCTTGATTCTTGCTTACTCTTAGATGCCTGCTGCAAAGAAATTTTCTTTCCCTAGTGTCTTGGTTTGACACAATTTAAAGGAGAACACTTTGGAATGAGTGGTTGCCCTTTAGGGGTTCAAACAATCCCTTTCTACTAGTAAGGAATGAATATGAATAGATGAAAGTGAAAAAAACCCTAGTTTATTAACAAACAGAATGCCTACAGGTGTGGGGGGGAAAAGTAAATAACTGCTTGATACCAAACTGCTGAATTTCACAACCCCACGGGAACAAAGAGAGGCCTGAAATGCTGGAAATACCCGTCCCCAAAATGGTGCAAGACAAAGGGGCGGATGGCGTCGCACTCTTCCCTTCCAAAATGGCACCTCCCAGGCGACTGCGTGTTCCCAAGAACAAAGAGACAGGATGGCGAGGATTCAAAGGAAATTGCTTAACAGCATGAACTGTTGAGAAAGCATTCCTTTATTTGGTACTGGGAGCGTGCTGGGGGTGTCCCATCCATAAGCACACTCGCCTAGGCATCGTTCCCTCAGGTTTATATACATTGTAATATTCAAATAATTCCCCAAACCATGCCCAGTGTTTGTCCTCCTTGGTATGTCACTTCTGAATTTCTTGGATTTTTGGTCCTTTACGTTTTTGTGGAGCAAGACTGTCATCTGCTCTTCGTTGTTTGGAACTGCAGCGTTTATTTTTGGGGTGTCGAGGTGTTTTATTTGAGTCCAGCATCTTCCTCATCATGTCCTCTGAACTTCCAGGCTTGCGTATGTGCAGTTCACCTGTGCTGAGTTGTGCACCTCTTAACTTGGTAACGTGAGACTCATGCAATTAGCTGTAGCCAAATGGAATCTAGGTTTCTTTTAACTAGAAGTGTTTCCACTAATTTAGTGTTCTGAAGGCCTTAGGTCATTGTGATCAAGTCACAGCTGGCAAGGTTTGCTCATCTTCCCAGTCCCTTGTTATCAACGTTCTACTATGAGTTAATGGTCTAAATAGCAATTAAAACAAAACTACGAATGTTGGTTACATGGGAAAATCAAACTGTAGATTGAAAGTTACAAAGTTTGAGCAAAATCAAGTAAGTAAAGCTAAATTATAAAATGAAAGTTACAATGTTTAGGCAAACTACAAAACCAAGTAAAATCAAACTACCAAACTAGACAAAAATACAAAATTCTTTGTTTGACTCCTTTCAGGGGCAACCCGCACCGGGAAGGCAGAGCCCGCAGAGCCCACAGAGCGGTGCTGGAGGCTGGTGGAAATTTGCTGGCTTCGTGTGCCGTCCGCACCGCTGCCGCCGCTTCCTCCCGCCGCTTGCGGGCTCTGCCGCCGCTGCCGCCGTGCTCTGCCCCGCGGGTGTGGGGTGAGGGGGGAAGAATAGGCCTGTCGGCGCCTGCATAGGGTGTCCCGTCCCCAGAACCTCGCTCGCTTTTTTTTTTCGCTGCCGAAAGCAAAGTTCGCTTTGAAACAGTTTCTTATTGCGAAATGCAGTTTCCAAGCATGGCTACAGTTGCAACCCCAAAGCTGCCACAAAAGAGGGGAGAGCTGTGGTCCCATAGTCTTCTCTCTTGGAGCGGAGGCGGATCGATTTTTTTCCGGCTCGCTGGAGCTGGGTCGCCCGGGGCGACCTGCAGGCACCCGCAGAACTCGCCCCAAGGCAGTTCAAACCCGCTAACTGCAGTCTCTCTGAGCCAAGGGGAAAAAACCACAAAAGCGAAAAGAAGACCCAAAAAGGGAAGAAGAAAAGAGCCTTTGCCTGAGCAAAGACCAAACAGCCCGCAAACAAACACCACCCGGCAAAAAGCAGCGAACCACCTGGGTGGGGAGATTTTAAAAGTGCCTGCGATAGCAACGCCACACACACGAGGTTCCTGGCTGCAGGGCCTGAAAGAGACAGTAACAGTTTTTGAGCACAGATAGATATGGAATACAATAACATTATGAATCACCCCAGAACACCTTGGCTCTCAAGTACTGTTGTCTCTAACATTCCAGTGGATATTTTTCCCGGCCACCTGTTTGTTATCATTTTACTCATCCCCACATCCCATATTCTGCTTTCCCATTCTGACACCACCCTGCCATTGCTGTACTTCTCACAATCCACAATTGGCTGATCTTCAGTGGTACTCCTGTATGTTGTTAGATTAGATTGACAGAGTACTGTTTTCAGCAGTTGCTGTTGCCCCTTTTGGGAGGCTGTGGTGCTGTCCCAGTATGATGTTCTGCTAATATATCAAATGGAAATTCTTACGCCTGATACCACTCCAAACATGCCGTTTGCCTGCCCTCTGCTGTAAATGGAGGCTCATGGTCCCAATTATTTCCCTTGGATTGTATAGGGTTTAGTCATCTAGCATCCTATTCATTTTGATCTAATGATCTAAATGGTCAAGTGTGTGTTTCCTAGCTACTTTTAGACCTTTATAAACCAAGATGTACATAAAAAGCCATCTCAGCTTTTCCACATCTGTACTTCTTCCAGGGGAAAGTTCTAGGAAGAATTTATAAACTTTTTCCCCTTGGTATTGGGTTTCTAACCTGATTACATGCTAATTTCCTGAGCTGTGACTAAATCTAAGTCAATTTTTGTTTTCATTTCGTGTTGCTGGGATGCTTGATGGAGATTTGCTTTCTGCACAAACCCTAAGAGTGGAGCAGGATTTAGCTCTATGTAAGGGTGCAAGGCACAGGGTTGAGATACTTGTGAGAACCATTCCCAGATTTTTACAGGGTTTTACAAGTTCCACTTGCCTTCATGCTAGGAGGAATTTACAATCATGCATGAATTATATGTCACCTAAGCAGTGTCTTAACATAATATAGGTCATACCAAGAAGGTATGTTAATGTATGAAGTGTTTGATTTTGAGCTACAGCAGTCTGATTTCAGTGGAATCACTAGACACTTATTTTTGTGCCTTTTTCTTCAGCACAGATGTTTTCTGTTCCCAGTTGCATTATCAGCACTGTGCTGAAAACATGACATCTTATAATAGTGTTCCATAAGCACTATTAAAAAAAAAGATTTTTGACTGATAAGGTAGTTTAGTGACTTGGGTAAGTATTGAAAAAATAAACTGAAAAGTTGTGAGGTAGAAATCTCAAAGGAGATCCAAAGGCATTTACAAATGGAATATAAAAGGCTTGAAAATAAACTGAATCCCAAGAGACAAAGGTGGTCTCATTTCAAGTCAGCTTTACTTACCTCGTTCACTTAAGTTTTTTACAGAAAGGAGTGGTTTTGAAAATGGAAGCAGTTGCGGAATGGAGAGTAATGTCAGTTTAGAAAAAGGAGAAATCAACATGCAACCAAAATGACTAATCAACTAAGTAAAGATGAGTTGGGTGGAAGCAATTAACTTCATATTCTAAATGACGAAAGCTCTCTGCTCTGTGTGTTAGTGAAGTAAAACAGCTGATGTTACTTATCTTTTCATAGAAATATCTGTGAGATGAAAAGGAGAATGAGAAGGCTGCTTTTAAAAGAGTGGATTTAATTACAAAGGACATAGTGGTTAGGGTTTTAAAGCCTTTATCCTAGGGGCTTTTTCATAAAAACAAAAAAAGTTACTTATTTTAGCAAAAGGGTCTGGTTCAGATTTCAGAAAACCATGACCTAAAATACATTTTTAAGAATTGGACTTCCCATTGATTTCAGTAGGAACTGCATCACTCCTTGAAAATGTTGTGTAACTGGTCTCATTTGGTACAAAAGTGTATCTGTTACTGAGTAAGCTTCCAGTGAAGACTAGATCTTCACTTTATTTATATGTTTAAACATTTCCATCACTACTTTATTTCAAAATATATTATTAAGTGTGAAACAATAGCTAATATCTATTTAATACTATGATACAATATTATCTTACAATAACAAGTTATAGTACCTAATATCATATTTTATAGTGATACTATAAGCTGTTATAATTTTACAAGTCCTGGAGAATTTCTACATCATTTTTTGAGACTCAACTATGCAATAGAAAAATGACAAAACTCTGGGTAGGGAAGAAGATTTAATGAAAACACAGTTATAATTAAAATTTTCTTTTCTAGAATAGTGACTGTTAAAGGTGTCTGTTGCCCACTAAATCTTGTCTTTCATTATGTCTTGACTTATTTGAAGAGAGATGGCTTTTTTTTAAAGAGTAGGTCTTTGCAGGTACAGCAGTATCTGTGATAGATGGCATTAATAATCATACTATCTCGTTCTTACTGCTGAAAAAAAAGCCCTCACTATTAATGTGAGTCTGCTGCATGCATCTGAAGGAGTTTGGAGTTGAATATGGAAAATGGTACCAAAATATGTAATTGTACACTAAATTCTTATTTGTTGTGTGATGATGTCATTGGGCAGATCACGGATCTCACCATATATTAAGTAAAAGACAATGTTTGTCTTAAAGATGCCACTATATAATGCATAGTGCTCTGCTGCCATTCCTTCTTTTATGTTTTGTACTCTAATTGTCATAACAGGTTTTTCTTAGGAGGATACATGACAATTAGTACAGTTTTGCAGAAAACCTCACTTACTTTTAACTTCAAAAGAGATAAGGGTAAGCTTAAAACCACCGTCTTTACTGTGGCTGACCTCCTCAATGTCCTGCCTGCAGAGAGATGTCTATAGTCCTCTGATTAATTTTGTTTGCAACCTGCCAAATTTTGAAAATGAGAAAAGTGAATAATTACACCTGCCATTTTCTTTTTCATACTTTTAATGTTTACATAGCCCTTTGGGTATTTACATATCTGAATGATTATTTAGATGCCTTTTGTATTTGCATACACAAAGTCTGCTTGTTCTTCTAATCTGAAACAAGGAGGTTGTTTCAATAAATTAAGTGGATGCCTGTTGATGTGTTTGATACAGCCCAAGATGGAACATTAAAATAAAATTCTTTATAATTTAGAAAGTATGTTAATTCTAAAACCAAACTCTAGCATAGCTACTGTGACAAGCAATTAACATATGATCCTGACGTCTTTCAGGCTTGGCTTTTTTATAATGCTTTTTCCAAATAAGTGAGATTCATTTAGTGTGATTTACTACATATAATTCCTCAAAAATGAGAGGGAGATGTTAATCCAGAGAGCTGTTTATTTTTCATGTCATGATCGTGGTGTCTGAAGAGAAAGGAAGTGCAGGCTCCTTTATTGGGGTTTTAGAATGACAACACACAAACTTGGACCTGGTCCCTAAACAAATTCATATGTAATGGCTGAAGTTGCATCATTTGGAACTTTTAAAACTAGTACACATAATCGAGAACAGTTTTGTATAATCCTATATCAAAAGGGGAGCTAGGCAAAATGTGACTTAGTGAGGAATGACAAAGGAAAATGAGGAGTGTGTTTTTCCTCGTTTTTGGGTGGGGAAAGACTTATTTTTAGGGTAATTTATGTTGGAAGGGACTAATAAATTGTTATCTGCCAAAATACACATTAATGGACTGCAAGTAGATTACTTCAATGTGGATGAATAATTAATACCTGGAATTGGCTACATAATTTGCACTTTTTCAGATTTGTAGAGGTGAGGTTTAATTTGAATCCCTTGGATGTGCACTTAGGCACATAAGTGAGTTCTTAAATGTCTAAAATAAGCTTTATTGTTTTATCGACTAAAACATTTCTCTAAGACACACAAATGCAATGACAAAAAGAGAATGAAAGCCAAAAAAAAAAGCATAGTTGAAGGGAAGCTTTCTAGCTTTCCCACTGGAAGCTGGTTTTCTTCCACATCTTCTTGGGAATTGCTCCCACGATTCCTTGTGTGTAGGTGAGTCCTATGTATGTAAGAGCAGTAGTGCCTTTTATAATATTTATGCTACAGTGGCTGAAAACTTTTAAAAATAGGACTGTATCTAAATAGAACCTGACAGATGATTAAATCAGATCATACTGCAGGATTTTGTTATAAATTTTATGATGATTTCTAGAGATGAAGTTGCATAATCTCTGCTAACAAGACATTTTTAATGTTTGTAAATTTGGCTTGCAAGCAAATAATCAGGACACTATTACACACTCTGGTGTTTTCAGGTCACTGAATTCTCAGGGAAGTAAAAAAAACTTCATGGTAGCAACAGTTACCTACAAATTTCTGAAAATTCACATCCCTGTTTGAATGTATTTAGAAAATTTTTACTTTAGTGTAAATGCCTTCTACCACCTACTATGCTGGTGTCCTGTTCTTGGCCAGCCCCCAGTCATCCCGTTTGAATGGACTATTAGCATGAACTTTTGTATATTTTGGTGACTGTCAGGGATGTTGAATTACTGTCATCAGAGCCTCTGTGAAGGCATACAGGCAGACAGGCTTTTCTGCACACTGCCAGTCTTTCAGAGTCTTTCTCAAGGCTTCACCAAGCTAGACCTGGTTCCACATTATATGATAAATATGAGAATTTTCAGTGGCCACCTTCAAGCAGACCTGAGTAACTGCCAAGCATTGGAATCACTGGGGATTTTGAGGACTAATTTTGCTGACCTTATTTCCTGAAGCAATAGTGTCTCAGGTCTGCAGATAATACTTTTTCATCTTCTATATAGATATGTGCATCAATTTCCAAGACTTCACCTTCTGCCAGCCCCAAACATCACTTCTGGTCACAACTAGGAAGAGAAGGACTTGTCTGGAAGAGATGTCCTGCTCCATGGATATGTCCACATGCCCTGCAGAATAATTTGTCATTACCTGACAATAACATATTCTAGATACAGGCCCAGAGACTTGCTGGAGCAGGCTGACAGCCCAGATCTGGGTCCCATTCCTGGTCTGAGGTTTGTACCCTGCTCTGACTTTTTTTTGTTTTGCTAAGAATGGTTAGTGAATACTGAATACTGCTGAGATTTGAGAAAGCAATTTTTTTTTCAAAGAGAGGAGGGTAGGTCGTCAGCATAAGTGGTATGGACAAGCTGGAGCAAAATGATTCCTAAATAGCATCAGTGGGGGTTGCAGCAGAATCATCACCTAGACGTACCACATCTGAGGGTGCCTTGTATGAGAGTGTGTGTGTATGTGTATGCCCTTCTCAGTGACAGCAGCAAGGCCTTCCAGCTGCTGTGGGTTGTGGTCTGATATAGTAATGCACATAGTCTTCACAACACTGGGATTTCCTTAGTGTTGGCCCATGATGTTTCTGGGGTCAGTGTGAAATGTATTGATCTAGAAGTCCATTGCATGATGATGTTCTGAACACCTCTCAAAGAAAGATCCTTAATTGCTAAGATATGAGAAACTGATGACAGAGAGTCTAAGTGGCTTATATTCAGTGAAATTTAATTTCTTCTCATAACCAATCTCATTAAAATTTCATTTTTGTAAGAGTGAAATTTGTTTTGCACAGCCACTGGTGTGATGTTCTGCATTATTTTGCCAAACAGCTTTGGCTTTTGTAGTCAATATTCTCTCAGAAGGCAGCATACACTGTTTCTGATGTTGGTCTAAAGTCACACTGACTAATTCTATTTGCCTTAGATTGATGCATTTGGCTTCCAGAGCCCAGACCAAGTTCCTTTTGAGTCAGTAGGGTTTTTGTGTTGGCTTTTGTAGTACTTGAATCAGATCCACAGTGTACAATTCCTCCTCCTTGCTTCCTGTCCCGTCCTGAAATATTCTGTAGGAATGTTATAATCTGAAGTATAACAATACTGGGCCAGATTTTCAGTTCCTATAAACAGAATAGATTTTTTTTCAAGTCACTAAAACTCTGCTCATTTAGATGAGCACTTATTATCTTTACATACAGCCTAATATCTCTTTAATAAGGCTTCAAACTCACCAAACTTATTTATGTGAAAACCGTAACTGGCTAGACTATATTTTACTTTTATGCCAAAGTCCTATGCAATGTCATCTAACTTTTATCAACTATTTTCCTTGTTATCTCTGGATACAGCCTTGATGCCTACCAAAACAATCTATCATTTCTCCCTCTGCAATGCTACTGTCTGGTCCTCTGGTTTCTCATATGTTTGCTTCACCATACATTCAACTTAAAGACAGATTCTAGAGAGCTTTAGTGACGGCCCTGCTTCAGACACAGCTGAAATAATGGAATGTATGGCAATCATAAACATATGCTGGATTTTACTTTCAGAAAGGATTTTCTTAGTTTTAGTTGGCTGGATAGCAGTGTGAAAATACATGTATGTCATGAATGTATTTGCATTGATACTGACTAATAAACTTTATTATTGTAGTATCCAACTTTTTCTTTCTTAGAGGTCTCATGCAATTGAAAAGGTGAATTAGGTGAATCATAAAATCTCAAAAGTTTCATCTTCAGCTGAAGTATTTTGGGGAGACAACTGCTTTTTCAGTTAGAAACTAGAGCAAGTTTGGGGTTTTTTTCCATGCTGAGAAATCCTTCATACTTCTGTGAACTTGGAGCAATTCTGAAGCTAGCAGAATTATTTTGGACTCACGCTGATGTCACTAACATCAAAATATGACATAGGAGTAAAATGGTGCATTTGTGGCATAGCACAGCATGAACAATTACTATATTTAGGATGTAGGAAATCCCAGTCTGTAGAAAGCAACTCAGTGAATTTTATAATGGTATAATAATACAAAACCGAAAGAACAAAGAGGGGAAAGACAAAAGATGTACATTTAACCTGAGCATCAGGAAATAGTATCGTTTGTCTGCATAGTAGTCCCTAAGTGAAATTGAACCAAATATTCTTTTTCTGACTTTCCATCTTAATCTAAAGTCCAGGTATTAACTGCTCGTGGAATGTGAACCCCACTGTGACAATATATGGAAGCTGAAATTCAGGCACGGTCAACTCCTGCACACCCCATGTTGTAGTGCACCACTTGGGATTAAATTGTTTTAATGTACAAAGGTTTTTGGGCTGTTCTCAAATGCTTTTTTAGGCATTTAAGGAAAAGAAATTTGCTACATAAAATTCTTCAGACTGTTTTCTCAAGGCTGTGTTGCCATTTGAACTTCAATTTTCAAACTTGATGTAAAAACCATTTGTGTCATTCATGATATATTGTCCAGACTAAAGGCGTGATTCAGATCTCATACTCTTTTCAGTTCAAAACAAAGTCTTAAAACTAAAATACAAACCTTGAGAGAAAAAGTCTGATTCAGCTTTCACACCCATAAATCCAGAGAAAAACCTCATTCATGTATAGCTATTGTAGAAGCTAGCACTCATACAACCCAGAGCAACAGCACAGACTCAGTAGCTGGGAGATACTCATTAAACTGAGAGTGAGCATCTCCTTGTGATGGAGCAGAAGTAACTTTATTTTTCACTATCCATAAAACTGATTTCCCATTGTGTTTCACATAAAAACCAAAGTGCAGAAGCCAGAATTTCCTTGCGTAAAAATGTTTTAAATGAAAACTGTCAAATAAGATTTCATCTGCAGCTGCTTATTCAAATGAAGAGTTCTGCTCCTTATAAACTTATCCTGATTTTCAGACTTTAGGAAGTTGTACAGCTGGCCGCGCTCTCTTCACTTCAGGAGTGAAGGAAGATGAATCCATCTCCTTATGTCACAGAATTCAAACAACATATTTTTAAGCTGGGGTTTGTTGGTTGAGGGGTTTTTTAACCTTTAAATTTTTGCCTTTTATTATGTGTGGTTTTGTTTGATTGAGAATTTTTCTTGTTTTGTTGTCTATGCTATGTTACAAAAGGTTTATGTGCCATGTAAATCTCAACTGCAAATACTGCCACCCCTCGAGGGAGTTTTGGACATGCCCATATAGACATCACAGCCATACATCCAAATTCAAAAAATGAAAGCCATTTAAACATCTAGGGTTTAACATTTAAACCTTTTACAGGACCAACTTTTAATTTCTGGTGCTACAGCTAAATGTTGTTTAGCATTTCATGAGATATCCTGATCAAAGCATTTTTCAATGTGGTATATGTTGGTTATAAAATAAACCAATAAAATACAGAATGTGCTGCTTTATACTTCACCAGTATTTATTTGACTATTCTGCGTCGAGAAACAAAAGGGAGAAATGGGTAAAATTGCCAACTGAGCTCAAGGGTAGACATGGGAGAAGTTACACTGGCACTTGGTGAAAAATTTTATTTGAATTTAGGCAGAAAATTCAAGTGTCTCCAAACAGTTCCAGATAAATTTCTTTTGATGTACCTCATTGGATTGTTTTACTTACAACATTACACTATTTTATTAGAATGTATTGTCAGCAAGACTAAATTGTTAAAATAAATGGTACTTCATTTCCTTAATTTTGTTTTTTAATATATTTTCAGAGATGGAGGAAATTGTTTTGGTTGTTTGCCCTTCACTACTCCTTTTATATAGATCCCTATCCTATAAAGAAAAGCCAGTTTCAACACATATAAAATGGTGTCTTTACTAACATATTTTCAAAAAAATCAATCTGAATGTATTCATGTTCCCTCACATATTTCTACTAAACACTTGAAGAACTGAATCACTCCGTGCTACAGGACTAGAAACACATGTAGCATTTATTTACATAAAATATTAAAATCTTTAGTTTAAAATACCAGTCCATTTTCTTATAGTTTTTTTAAATTTACTTTTAAAATGCAAATAAAAAACACACTACTATTTCTTTTCCTTTCTTTTTATTGTAAAGCGGACTACTAACATATGTCTTTGGATTTCAATTAAAATAAGCAGCTTTTTCCAGCAAAAAAAGCATGATTTTGCTGTAAATGGTTGCCTCTCTAGAGTTTTTGGTTTTGTTTTTTTCCTGCCTCTGTAATTTCAGATGCTGCACAACAAACATGTGATGGTTCGTGTTGGAGGAGGCTGGGAGACTTTTGCAGGTTACTTACTGAAGCATGACCCGTGCCGGATGCTGCAGATCTCCCGAGTTGATGGGAAAACTTCTCCGATCCAGACCAAGTCTCCAAACCTCAGGGACATGAATCCAGACAATTATCTGGTTGTTTCTGCCCATTACAAAACCAAAAAGGAGATTAAGTGAAATAAGCTTCTCATGTGAGTGGGACTTTATGTATGTAGGTCCAAATTATTTTCTCAAGTGTAGTGAATTTAGTTTATGCTTTAAAAGGACTTCAGAAAATTTAACATAGACTGGAAATGGCACCCCATTTTGAAGATCTTTGAATTGTAGAACTATTTATTTCTAGTACTGTATCTTTTATAGCAAATTACCCTTGATAGGCTAATTACTACAATCAGATAATAAATAGACATATATTTTTAGCCAAATTATTACTCTTTAATACGTGAATGTATACTTAGAGCTACATAAAGTGGATCCTGTTAATGGAGAAAATACACAATAAAATATATTTGTATGAAAATCTTATTACTTTGAATCCTTGACTGTTAGGCTAGTTGAAATATATATATGCAGGTGGAAAATGAATATTTGTGGAAATTATTTGGTAATGTCTCTTGAAATGAAATAAAAATGGACTATTTTTATGTTTTGCAACCTTTTCTTAATTAGTAGAATATAATTGCTCGTTGCATGCCAAACAACTTGTCAAAGACATTACTTGAAAGAAAAAAAGCCCAAGAAAGCCCTCCACACCTTTTTACCCTTTAAAGCTGAAGACAATGCTGAGTGTTCAATCTATGTGTAGATCCTCTCTGTTTTTCACAAAGTTACCCAATATAGGAGCATGAGGAAGGGGAGAGATTGCCCCTTCCGCCTTCAGACAGTGGAGCTGGTTGGTGATACCAGTGGGGTGATGTTCTGCAGCCCATAAGGGAAGCAGTAACAGATGCACAGCCCTCAGACCCGAGGAGGAGCTTCAGAAGATGTGAGTCCCTCCGGAGTCACAAAACACGGCACTGTTCTTGGATATGAGCTTTTCCTTCCCCTTCTTTTTAATTTTGTTGGTCATGCCAAATATGAAATACTCGTTACCCTGTAAGTAGAGTGATTCACATTCTCATAAATCATTCACACACCTCTAAAATAGCTAAAGGCATATGTCGGCTTAGTTCATTATTTTGGCTATTTTTCTGTTTATATGTGGTAATTTATGTGCCCTGTAACATCCTAGAAAAATCATTTTATAGGATTGTTTCACTGACTGTATAAATTTACAAATAAATTTTTTTTTTAAAATACATTTTGAAACTCTTATTATTTGTAATCTCTCATCTCCACTTTGCTGCTACTGACTGCATGCTGACAATACACAATACCGCTTGCTGCTCTAATAATGAACTGCACAAAGAAAGGGGCAAACAGCACAGAAATAACCAAATTTTATTGAAAATTAATTTTTCTTTGCAGGGAAAAAAATTCAAAACCATACTTGAAATATTTTTTTAGTACTGACTAGAATTTTTCTCTATTTTCTGATGTTTAATTTTAAAAAATGGTCTTATGATCTGGTCCTGTGGTCTTTAAAATTAACAGCAAAATGTCTGTGGGCTAGAAAGGATCAAGACCATCTTTCATGTTCCATGCCTTATTAACATCGGCACGTTGTATCTCACTTTGGAAAAGGCCTACCTCACCATCTAAAAATACCTGCTAAATACAAACAGTTCACAATTGCTCAGTACTGCAAAGTAGCAGGACATAATTCCAAACAGGTTTTCAGAAAGAAAAGTTGCAGCCTTTTATTCTCATTTTGAAACATTTTCTAGGAAGATTAAACATATATTCAAGCAATAAATCCTTTGAAAAGCCATAGCAAGACTCAATTGTCACAGAAGCAATGTGTGTCCCCCATAAGGGAGCAGAAAATAGACCGGAAGCAACATTACTTTTTAAAAAGTGCAGCACAGCTGAAAAAAAATCATGATCTTAATATGAGCGCTGAGAGATCTATTCTCAGATGAACAGAGGACGAAAAAAAATCACTTGTGAAAATGTGAGCTGTTTATTTTGAAATAATGGCTAGTTTTTTAAACGTAATTAGTTGGATTTCATAGAATAATTGAAGTTGAAAAGACTTCCAAGGTCTTCAAGTTTAACCTTTATTTCCATCATCCACGACTAAGTTTGCGTTTATTATGTTTTTTTTAAAACATTTGAAAGTGTTTACGTATTAAATAAAGAGCAGATAATTATAAAAAGGTTATTCGCAGGTTTATTTTAATATTAAACTTCAACAATCCCAGTAAATCCAAATCAAGATTTTAAATGAAACATGAATCACTTTATGTGCTTGGACTGTAGCTATCAAAATAGATTTGCTTTTTTTTATTTGGGGTACTTAAATATCTTTTAAAAAATCACATTAAAACACTTCCTGACTTAAAACTTCAACTTTGCCAGTCCCAGAAAGGGAGACCTATAAAGGACTTTTTTTAAAAGGATTGCCAGTACCACCTGTGTAAAAAGCATGCAGGTGGGACTTACTGCATTTGATTGCTTTAATGTGGGTGTGGATAACAGAGGAGGAAATGAAAGCATCAATAAAGCAAACAAAGAAAAAAAAATACAGTAAGCTGGTTAGTGCTGGAAGGAGTTGGAGGTAAGTGTTGCTGATGTGATAAATGTTATGTTTGTAGTGTATCAGGTCCTGTAGCAATGTAGGAATTGGAAAATTTGTTAGGAGCCTATGGCTCAAACTATAAAGCTAAAGCTGAGCAGCAAAATCTCGCTCGAAGACGTACAGCCCTTGTTGCAGTGATGGGGGCAGAACACTTAGGTCATTTTCCATGATGTAGTGATTTTAACTAACTTTACTGCTGTGTAAATTAGCTGAATGTGAGTGTTCAGGAGGTTGAAGTCCTAAAAAGTTTAACTGATAGGAGCTGCAACACAGCCTTTTCTCAAAATCCAAACCCCATGGGAGTTCCAGCTGGCTGTGAATAAACTGTGCTTATTCTCAAAATGGATAAATTATGTAAAATTACTTATAAAAACCATTATTATTGTAGAATGTCAAATATGACTCACCATGCTGGAAGCCATTTAGGACGTTTAGAAATGTAACTGTAGCATCTGTTATTCCTCGTTACAGGAAGTGCCTACTGTCACCTTGCTATTCATGTATTACCTGGAGGTTCTTTCCCCAAGCAGAATTATTTACATCACTGATTGAGGATAGGGTTTTTTCATATCTTTATTATCGTGATAATTGCTCCTTACTTTGCAGTACCACCTGTTTTTCCAACAGCAATTTAGAGAAGATATGTAAAATCTATGGCAGCTAGTTCAAGGGCTGTTGGTGGGGATGGGTGAAATGAGAAGGCAATGTATGTGTGGGAAGTATAGCAAGTTTCTTGTAACTGAAGACTCAACACTGAATTCATTACACATGTTCACTTTAGATCGGGAAGACGAGCTGTCTGCCACACCAGAGCATTACAGACGCATCTGCTGGAGGTGCTGACAAGGGTTTGGTTCTTTTTGGGCTTATACTTTGTACTGCCTCATCAGCTGCTGCCCTGCAGTACCTGACAGGTAAGGAGGTACAGTGCTGCTGCTTTGCTCTGTCTCCTGCTTTCTTAGCCTGTGGTGTGTTATCTAAAATAAGGTGGAACAGACAGGTGGAATCAGCTGGACAGTTTTCCCAGACTCTGGAAAAACTGGTGGCACTGCTTGTGCCTTTTGAGCTGTGTCCCAGGACTTTAGTTTTGTCACTGTGCCAAATCCACATGCTGAAGTCATCTGTGTTCCTCAGGGCCCACCATGGTCCTGCCCATCCTTGTAGAGACACAGCTTCTGTGTCTTCCCAAACTCCAGGACATCTGCTCCAAACACTCTCCCTAGCATAATCTGTGTATTTTAACACTGTGCAGTAGCAAAGGATTTCACTTTGTTACTGCAACAAAGACAATTCTATCACAGACACGGAGAGTCAGCTTTCCAGTCCAGTTTACTCGCACTGGGCTTTGCCTGCCAGTTTTTGAAGTGATCTGCAAGACTATGCTTCCAGAAGATGAAGAAAAAAGACAGATTTGTACTGATGTAAAGTAAACAAAATGTCAACTGTCTAGATAAGCTACATGAAAAGGTGCATTTTAACAGCCTCTGAGGTGAAGTAAACATCTAGGATTGGTGGAAATAAGGACAAAATTCCCATTGTGTTTCATATTAGCTTTGTGCTGCACTAAGCAATAAGACAGGAAAGACATCTGTAAGGAGAGAGCAGCTCTAATCTACGTAGCTCTCAGCCTTACTGTTGAATGGTACACGTCAGGTTGCTATCAGTTGTACACTACTGAACTGCAATATTTTCTGCCTTTGCTCTCAACTGAAATGGAACTTAAACCAACAAGTAGTATCTTTATTTACCCAAATAATTCCCAGGGTCACTTGAGCCTGGCCATTTGGACAATTAGATGTGTATGGTATAGAAACTTATTTTGAAATAGCTTTATAGGTGATTTGTAATCTAGAACTACACACTCCCAAGTCCTCTGATCTGGTTCCTTAGCTGTAGGAATAAATTTGACATTCAAAACAAGGTCTCTTAAGAAGCACAGACATCTCTGGCTTTTACATAAAGGATGGAGAAAGAGAAGAGCAGAAACTGTGACTGGTTTCACTAGGTTCTTTCAATAGCTTTAAATGAAAGTGTTCGTGGTACTTATGCAAGCAGGGGCTTGGACGACAAGAGACTCATTGGTATTTGCTCCCCTTGCAGTTTCGGGGGAGCAGTATGACAGAGAATGAAGAGAAAAATGTTTTAAGTTTGAAATACCCAAGTGACCAGTGAACCAGAAGTGCTACGTAAGTGCTGCTTAAGTGTCTTTGTAGGACATGTACTGTGATGTTAGATTGAAATTCACATTTCAAATTAATGNCAGTTAATACACTGAAGAGAGCAACTGCCAGCAATCAAAGGAAACTGAAGGCATTCTTCTGCCAAGAACGCAGCTTTTTTCAGCCCAAACACCACTATGTTAATACTGAAAATTCTCCCTTCTCAACTCAATTCTGAAAGCTAAGCCAGGAAACTCACTGTGTCAGGACTGCACTCCCAGGACAGCATTAGGCAGTATTGAGAGAGGTAAAAGAGAATATACATAGTTCAAGGGGTGAAAAAGAAAAGCCTCTATTGTCTCGACTAGATCAGAAATGGGGCCAGTGTGGTACTGAGTCCATGCCTAATGCTCTCTGGGGAAAAGAAACTGTTTCTGCTCTGTAAGAAGTCCACCTAAATAGATAATACAGAAACCTTAAGAAATGAACCGTCAAAGAGATGACGTAGTAACTGTTTTCCTGTTTGTTTTTCAAAATCCTGAGAAGGGCAGCATTGCCCTCTTGTGGTAATAAAGGAGAACAACTAATAACAGGATTTTTAATTTAATGTTTAACTTCCAGTATTCATTATAAATACTTACAGACTCAAAAGAAATCCACATGAGAAAATGAGAACAATTATTAGACACATAAACAGCATTCTTGATCTAAGTATACAGGATTTATAAAGGTTTCTATTTTTTTTAACTAGTCACAAAATTATTCCATTTGTAAGGATGCCCCATGAATCTACTTTTCTTTTTTTGAAAAAGGCACTAAATTCCTAAGCAGTTCAAAAGTCATTAGGAAACAGAAGAGAAATGCTGCCATCTGCATATTCAAATATATATATATATATGAACAACTTTCTACATGAGGACTTACAGAAAAGTTTAATTGTAGAGCTTGAAATAAGCATCAAAACCAACACGTGGGCACCTGAGCTTGCCTAGGCCAGTCACACACAGACAGACAGACATCAACTGACCAGACAGCATACACATACTGACTGACTACAGATAAGGAGGCCACTTCCAGGTGACAGGAAGTCTTGACAGGGAAGCAATAAAACATGCATGGAAAACAAACAAACAAACTTGGCAAAATCTTAGTGTTCAGAGTTAGTTCTTAAGTTTTTTAGTGAACGTTTCCACATGTGTTGTCCCACAATGGCAAAGTACTGCTGAGTCTTCAGATGTAAACAGCAAAAGCCACAGGATGAGTAAGCGCCACTTGGCTGCAGAAACTGGCAAGTTATTGGCAGTAAACATCAATCATCTTCTCTTCAGAAGTCATGCATTATCCAACCTGCCACTAAAGAAACAAACGACAAAACACACCGCAGGTTTGTATGAAGTTAAGAAGAAAGGAAAAAACCCCAACCAACCAAACACCACAAGGTTGTCTAACTACAATAAATTCTCCATTCTAACACTTTTTATCTCAGCAAGTGATGGACATGCAGCATACCAGTGGCAACTTATACAAACTCCTGCCTCCTGAGTCATATACAGCAGTGACGGCAAAAGGCAAAGACTTATAAGCCTGAGTTTCAATGATCAGATGCATCTACTGGTTTGGAGAGATTATAATTCTTCATTAAAACTCTGCCTGGCCTTCTGAGGCAAAGTTTACATTAGAATAACAACAGTAGTAAACTTCATCCGTATTTATGCCAACACTGTATGATTCTTTTGTAAAGAGAGACACATATATAAAACCCAAAACCATCGCCCAACTTAGTTCAAATGTTTTCTACAAGCTCTGAAGGAAGAAAGACAACCTCAACTGGCACCGAAAAGGGACACTGAGTAGACAGTGATGAGGTCCCCAGTGCTGAGAGACCTGTAAAACTGATGCATCATAGATGCAGAAACTGGGGAAGAGGGGAAAAAAAAAGCTCCCTGCCGTTCTTGCTGTCTTTCTGTCCTAGCGATGAAGTCTCATTTAAGAACACTGCCTGATAATGACACATGCTTCCATTTCTATTCCATTTCCCTTCCTCTTGGTTTTTCCTCAAGTTATTCAATCTTCTACATGACAAAACAGGATTTTCACAGTGAATATATGGACAGCTGAATCATGCTGTTTCTTTTTTAAACTTACTCTCAGTCCTCCTTCTCCTCCAGGACGTGAAGCTGCAATTCTTTTTTCTATTTCTTCCTGCTTCTTTTTCTTCTGCTCTACAGAGTGAGCATTCTTAATACCTCGAGAAGAAGCCTGGGAGAAAATATATTTGGTAAGACCAAGTTAGATGTTTTTCTGCAGAGAAACCAAACTGCAAGTCTTGGCAACGCCATTTTATGAACTGTGGCTTGCATGAAAAGACTGAAGCACTTAGTAATGCTACTATTATATCAAGGTAGCCCTTTCAGGATACTTCCTCATCCTGTGAGCTCTTGGTCCCACAGGAAAGTGAGGGTGTTTTTGTTTCATATTGTTACTACATCCAGGTGAAGATATTTAATCCTCAGATGCAAAACCAGAACCTTCCTTCCTGAAAGTCCACAAATTTTTAGTCTGTGGTTTTTCCAGTGTCAGGGCCTACTCTTACCCTCACAAACGGGAGAAAAAAGGTTGTGTTAGTAGTGCTAGCAAAGGCTGTCAAGAATTTCAACTTTTAAACTGCGATCTGTAAGAAATAACCTGCATGATAAGTCTACCCTTCAAAGTTTCATAGGGTGTGTGGATAGAAGGAGCACACAAATGAAAAATCTGTTGAGAACTACCTGCTTCACATCCTCATGGGAACTGTCTAATGAGGATCTAGACTAGATAGCAGGAATATCAGAACTAGAGTTAACACTGTGAAAAAAAGAAAACGTTTTAAAAAGTGATCCTTAGCTAACTTCAGTGTTATAACACCATGGCAGAAGTTATACAAAAGATGCTAAAATCTACCAAGGGAAAACAGCAATGGTCTCACATGAATTTCAAGGTCCTGACAATAAGTTCAATTCCCAATGGGCTACGAAGGCAAATCTTACCACCAAATACCAACCCACTTAGACCATACCATATCTGCCTTTTAGGAAACTGGCCGTCCAAGTGAGTCAGGTAACTAAACTGTCTGTAGCACTCCAAAAAGAAGAAAAATTCACACAAGTTCAGGACGTATAACAAGCAGTCAAAAAGCAAGTACAGGAAAACACTGAGTAGAAAAGGATATCTGATCTACTCTCGTCCCCTCGCAAGGGCAAAACTGAGTATGGCTGCTTGCAAGACAGCTCCATTACCCAACATTCAGAGACCAAAATGTTCTCAAAGATAGTCCTGAAAAATCCTGATAGATGTTTTATCTCTTTTCTTCCAAGAAAACAAAAGTAACAGAGTGTGATACTTCCATTTTTCTTTGGCAGCCCTCATGGGTCCCACAAAACTTCAAGGCCATCCACAACCAAAGTTGCTTCATTTCTCCTTTCTCTCAGGAAAGCTTTTTAGCCAGTTAAGAGCTGGATACTTCCTCCAGTTATGCTTAAAAAACACTTTGTGATTGAAAATAATATGTGGATTGCTTTTAGTACACAGAATGACACAAAATCAAGAGTTTTAAGGACTCTAAAGCATCTTTCAGCCCCAATTATTTACCACACTCCCTTCAAACCAGGTCAACACAGTCCCCATGACTAATGGTTGATTTCTAATTCAACATGTAATGTCACTAACATTCATACAGATAACAAATTCCTTTCTCTTCACAGTTCAGCTGTGGTCTCTAAGATACACCATTCAAAATCTAAAATAAGCAAAGAATGTATGCTATAAGCTTTTTAAAAGGTGTGGAAGGACGAAAACCAGGCTGGCTGTTCCGCTAGAACATTTATATCCTACCTCTTCTAACTTTAAAGATATTGAAGTAGTTAAAGCTTAGTAACCTTAAAAAGACAGAAGAGTAAATTAATACTACATCTTTGCTGGAATCTGAGCTGATAAACATGCTCTAGCTGTTGCCTTGTTGATAAACTGAACTTGCAGGTGTATATAACCTGCATTTTTAAGAAAAGTACAAGTGTAGTACCACTTGAAATGCCACCGCAATAACTGTTTGACCACTCTGGTTTGAAATATTTCTCAATATCTTTTTTTCAAGTCTTAGAACAAGGAAAACATAATGCTGAACTTGCTCTTCCAGTTCTTAGGTTGTTTTTTTAACTACTGTAAAACTTCTCCCATCCCAACCAGCTGAGTTACTTTGCAAGGGTCTTAGAGCACCTACGTAGCTGTGAAACTCTTAATATATATTTAAAAGGTATCAATGTAAAACATTAATAATACCAATAATAATTTAATGACAATTCCCCCAATCCAAACATGATATCCAGTGTTACCTCAGAAGCCACAGCCATTCTCCCCATAAACCAGTTATCTAAAAATAATTTGAATAAATGACATTTTATCAGACGTTACCTCCATCTGCCTCTTTTCAGCAGCTTCTGCTAGCTGTCTTCTTTTTATTTCCTAAATAAAATGTTAAAGACAGTGAAAATCTATTTCAATACAGTCTGTGCACTCTTTTTAAAGCCTTAATTTTGAAGTATGACTCAAATCTGTAATGTGAACTGCCACAAAATGTCAGCTTCAAGTCAATTAGCACCGTCTTTCCCTCCACTGCCAGTCCGCAAGAACGAAGTGTTTTCAGTGACTAATTTGCCAGAAGAGCAGCTGCTGGCATAGATACAGTCAAACCCCACCAGAAATTGCTATTCAGCTGTTTCAACGCCTTCAGTCCAAAAAATCCAGACTGGGGTGAAATGGCATGCAGTGCGTGAAACGTCCTTTTAGAGTTTGGAAAGGGGAATGCTCGCTCTTGCAGGTGAAGTGGGTTCCTTTTCTTCTCCCCCACAAAACCTCAGATGAGGGGTACAAAGCACAGAGACAGGCTCTTACCTAGGAGAAATGTCATCCAGTGGAGGGTAATTAGAAGCAAGAAGCATCACTGTGCACTGGAGAAAAAAGCCCAGCTTTTCCTATTTCTTTTAAAAATGGGGGTCATATTGGCCACGAGTTTGCACAAACACCCCTCACGCGAAACCCTCGGTCTCCATACAAATGCCCACGCGCGATCCGTGGGGCAGAGCAGCAGCAGGTTCTGGAGCGCCAGACTCCAAGCTGCGGGGTGCCCCGCGTGGCCTCGGCCCCACAGTTGTCCCCACCTCGGGCCGGGGGCCGAAGGACAGGCTTCCTTTACCCGGCACAGCCACTGCCTCCCGGGGCACTGCGGCAGCCCCGCGGCCTTTCACCGAGGGCTGCGCGGAGGCCCCGCGGCCTGGCCTCCCTGTTGAGAGGGGAAGGTCACCACCCCCCGCGCTCGCCCTCATCCCGGCGACGCTGGGCGTCACCGATAAACAACAGGCGGAAGGAGGGGGTACCGCCCCCGGGCCGGGGGCCGCCGCGGTCCCACACTCACCGGGTCGGGCGTCTCCACCACGTCCTTGACGGCGCCTCCCATGCAGGGCAGGCACTGCCCCATGGCGGGCCCGACCGCCCGCANGCCGGGTCGCGCGAGTTCCCCCGGCAGTTAATTAAATGGGAGGTGTTCTGTGACGGCAAAGGGACAACAGTGCGATTGGCTTCCCAGCCGATGCCGGGTCCGGGGCCCGCTGGCAGTGTGCTCCGGCGGCAGCCAACGCTTCCGATCCCGTGCCCCGCCTGACGCTGCCCTCCGCCGGCGCTGCCGGAGCGCGGCTGGTGAGGCCGGCGCAGCTTTAGTTCGGCTCGGGTGGTTGAAGACGTCTCTTTCTGGCTCTTCTGCTATTTCTTCCATTTTTTCTTGAAAGAAAGAAACCTTCTCTTCCAGTTATTTATAGTAGAGTCCAGCATTACCCTATTCAACAGTATTTCCTGAATTTGAGTGTTGATGCATACATCAATCCTCAAGGATTATGTGAGGAGTATAATATGTATTCTTCATAAACGATCATGTGACATCTACTCAGCTTCTTGTCTTCTTCGGTAATTTTGAACAAGGTATATCTTTTTTGCACCCATGTTCTTGTTCTACCAATTGTTCCATGAGCTTGTGGTGTCATACATTGTTGTAATGTAAGAATTTAAGGTTTTGTGTTTGTTCCCTGCACGTGTAATTAGGCATAGAATCATGTGGTTTGGGTAGAATCATAGAGTAGTTTGGGTTGGAAGGGATCTTAAAGACCACCTAGTTCCAAACCCCCTACCATGGGCAGGGACACCTTCCACTAGACCAGGTTCTTCCACGCCCCATCCAACCTGGGCTTGGAGATTTCCAGGGATGGGGCACCCATAGCTTCTCTGGGCAACCTCTGCCACTGCCTCACTACCCTCACAGTGAAGAAATTCCTCTTAATACCTAATCTAAATCTACCTTCTTTCCGTTTAAAGACATTTCCACTTTAAAGCCAGTCGTGGGACTGCATGTCCTTTTAAACATCTCCACCTCTCTCTTATGTATGTACTGGAAGGGACTCCTAGCTCTTTCTGGGTCCTTCTCCAAGCTGAACAACCCCAACTCTTTCAACCTGTCTCCATAGCAGATGTTCTTCAGCCCTCTGAGGGTTTTCATGGCCCACTCTGGACTCTCCAACAGGTCTATGTCTTTCTCATGTTGGGGGCCCCAAAGCTGTACACAGTACTCCTGGTGGGGTCTCACAAGAGCAAAGGGACAGAGTCACCTCCCTCTACCTGCTGGTCACACTGCTTTTCACACAGCCCAGGGTGTGGTTGGCTTTCCAGCCTGCAAGCTCACATTTCTAGGTCATGTTGAGCTTCTCACACCCACGTCCTTCTCCTGAGGACTCCTCTCAATCCATTCTTTGTCCAGCTTGTATTTGTGCTGGGGATTGCCCTGACGAATGTGCAGCACCTCGCACCTGGCCCTGAACTTCAAAGGGTTCATACAGGCCCACTTGTCAAGCCTGTTAGGTCATCAGAGGGGGTTGCTGAACTAGGTACTTGACACAAATCACAACATTGTCTTGGGCTTTCTGAACTGGCCATCAAAAGTCTCACTGTCATAATGAGAGATTGATGAGGGGCATTGGAAGGGGGAGAAATCTCAGCCTCTCTGCTGCCCTTGCTAGAGAGGCTGAGATTGTATGCAGGAGAGCTCAAGAGCAGAGCAGGGCAGCTGGGCCGTGTTGTGTTGTCCTGGGAGCTGCAGTGGAGGTGCTGCAACTTTCCTGCTGCATGTAGTGTGTTAGGAATTAATTTTCTGCTTTGTAATGAAACCATTTTTAAATTTTATTTTATTTATTTTTAGAGTATCGAGGTGCTATTGTTTTGTAGATTAAGTGTCCAGTGTTTGTCAAGCTTTAGATTAGAACTGAGGGGTTCTCTGTTACTTGCAGTCCCCCATTGGATCCATCAGATGATAATCCCTGAAGGTAACTAAAATAGGTTTTGCTGCAAATCTGTTAAGATTTAGAGGAAGATTGAAGTGTGCTTGGATGGAACTCTTCACGGAGAAAGAGAGAACAGCTTTCTGAAGGAAGGGTGACCTGTTATAAGATACATAACTGATGAGTGGTTCTTGTAATGTGCCTATGTAACATAGTCAGAAAGTTCTTTATTGAGAAGTAGCAGGAAACATGGTAACAAATTTCTGTTCTGTATTAGAGGGCTTATATGTTATCACTGGGGGGTTTCAAGGCGGATGATTTTCTTGCTGACGCTTGATTAACCTTTCAGTAAAGTCACTTGGTTTGAGGTCCTTTAATAGCTGCTTCTCTCTGGGATTTCACGGAATGTTAATGCCTAGTGGCTCAATAGTAACAGGTGATGGGGGGTGTTTGTTTTAGTGCTCTCAGGACGTTTTTGCCCTACCTGCCAAATAATATTGTAGTGAAATAACACATTAGTTATGTAATTAACTTAAGAAACTCCACCAAACTGCATACTTAACACTGTCATTAAAAGTAATAGCGTGTTGCTTTTAAATGGGGCTGCTAGGCTGATTGATTTGAATTTTTTTTATTCATCTGATGAATTGTGTGTAGGGAGTTTGGACTACGTCATTTAACAAGAAATATGTATTGAAAATGTCAGTGACCTTTCTGCAGGGTTTTGGCAGCGCCTTAGAAGATCTGGCAATTTGTTATCGGTTCATTTGTAATGGTTTAGTTATGGTGACATTTGTGCAATATTGAATTATGCCATAATCTGACTTTTATAAATGTAGCCTCTACCTCTTATCTTCTTGATATCCAGCAGGTGGTACTGTTGACACAAAAATATCCTGTATGTCCCAAATCCATAACCACACCTTCAGTTTACTGTTTTGGTTTGATATTACAGGCAGTTGTGTTATTTCTATTGCATGTAAACCCGGAGAGAGAAACCATTTTTGGCTGATAGTTTATAAACATATCATGCTTATTTAATTATTTAAAAAGTTAAACACATTCATGATTAAATTATAGTTGGATTTTAACTTGGGAGTGTTATCATACCTCTCTTGTAGTAATTTAAATTTAAAACTTTTTGTTACTGTGGTTTGGGGATCAGAAGTTCTTGCTTTTGCTGTAGGCAGTTCTTAAAGCAGTGAAGACATACACCACTTTCCAGGAAAAGCATGGAACAGCTTAGTGCCAGGCCTTCTGCTGGAAAAGTAGTTGCAGCATCTGTGGATGCTTATATACTTCTTTGTGGCCCTGATGTTACTCAAAGTCATTAGTCACCAGTTTAAATATCAATAGGAAGCGACTAAAGCTAATCAATGCTGTCATTGGTTCCATGGGAGCAGGTGCAGCCCTGATGGAGAGTGATGTGTGGCTGGTGTCTGTCAGGTTGGGTTAGCAAGGCTCCAGGGCTGACACTCTCCATAGCAATTCCACACAGTCAGTCCCACTTTAGGCTGTTCCTTCTCTGGCTGTATGGTTGCATGCCACCATCCTTGCAGAGTAGTAAATTAAAGGGGACAATCAATTTCCGCCTGTAAAAGAGTTCTTGTATCTGTGTAAATACCACCTGCAATACAGGGGAATATACTTGTGGAGTCATGATGGTTACAGATTGGCAGGTCAGGCTGAAAGGGAACATTTCCACCTCTGTCCTGGCCTCTTCAGGGCCATTTAGGTACTCTGTAAAATATGTATAATTCAGCCAGTAAGTGGTTAGCTGCAAGAAATTCTGCTACACTTTAGGCATGGTGAATACATTGAAGTTGGCAATGGTGCTGGTTTTAGAGCCTCGGCTGCCTTGTTCTGGTCCCTTCATTCCTGAGGGGTTCAAGAGCAGCCATTTGTGTAAAGTCTCCCATCCAAAGCACAGTTACTGGAGTCTCAGGCTCTGAGTACTGCTGTGAGGAATTAACAAACAATGTGACTGATGATTTTTATTCGTAACATTTTTATTTATATATAAGGAGGTTGATTCCCAGCACAAGGTCATGAAATCTTGAAACCTAAGTTCTATGTCTCCTCAGTACCTTTATAGTACTTCCACTGGCAGTCATGATAGAAAAAGATAAGGGTCTTTTCTTACTGCTTCCACATCAGGGTCTTTATTATAATAATGGATTGTGGGCCAAGAGAAAAGAGATGGTTGCGTAGGATGAGCACAGTTTAGTGATTTAGTATTTTGAGTTGTCCTAGAGGGACTCTGAAGAGTTCCTTCTGACAAGAACCTTAGATTTGTACCTATCTGGAAACATTTGACAAAGATTTCTAGGCAGTGGCTGGTTTTGGACAATTTGGAAAATTAGCTCTTAAATCCTTAACTTTAGAAGATACTATATATGTCCATAGTAGAATATTGGCAGTGAAATAATAATGAACTTTAATTTTTCCCTCTACTTAGATGGGATTCAACACAAAATGTAGGGAAGGACATGGGATCTGTAAGGAGCAGTTAGATGAATATGTAAAGTTGATACTTCATGGCAGATTAAATGTACTAATTCTCAACATGATTTAAAGTTTTTGACATTCTTTTAAAAGATGGTAGCAATGGTTGGCTTTTTAAAATTTGTTATTATTATTCAAACTCTTTCTAACCAGAGGTGAGCAAATATTGTGTAGTGCTTAATTCTAAGTTACAGATGCAGATATTCTGTGTTCGCTTCATGAGTTTCCTCAAATTTCTTTTTACGTTTTAGCTTAGGTGTCGTGTCCCCTGAAATAAAAGCTGGAAGGGTTGAAGAATTGAAAGACCCTGATAATGGGAAAATATACTGGTGGAATAATCTTACATAGGTGTTATAAAATGATAACTCTCCTGTGTAGTTTCTGAAATACTATGAGAAAAAGTATCTCATTGGTCCACAGTTCTCTCCACCCTCCCTCTTTAGTAATTGGCTGTAAAGTTTCTCCCCGCCTTCTTCCCTCCCCTAAGCCCTGTGGTGATTGGTTGCTGGTCCCCTGAGCGCGCGGGTTTAAAAACCGAGTACCTTCCTGGTGCTCGCTCTCTTTCGCCTCCTGTCCCCTTCGTAGCTGGATAAAATAAACTCCTTGGAATATGGAATGCAGTGCGTGAGAGCCTTCCTACCTCTTTGTTTCTGGACTTGTGGCTGGGCATTCCGGGTGTGAGTATATCTCCGTGCTAGCAACTGCACAGGTGATATCCTTTGCTGGTTGGGTGAATTCATCCCCAGAACTGCTTCTTCTCAAAGGAGGTTTTGGGATTCAACCGTGAAAGGAATCTGCCCAGGAGAAACCCCCCGGCAGCCATTACTTAGGGTTTACTGTGAATGTCAGACCGCAATCCAAGCTCCGTAAGATCTCTGAGTGTACAGTTTTTGTTGCGATCCATGGAAACTGAGCTTTTTTTAAGCTGTACCTTAACTTGCTTCAAAAGCTTTCAGCTAATTTTCATAGTTTTCCTTCACTAGCAACAAATCCCTTTCCATCAGTTTCACATCTTTCTTCAAAGATTGTCACACCTGCTCCACAGAAACAAGACAGCTTTATAGGTTTAAGGATGTTGCTAGTTGGAGACTTATAACGTGCACGCTACATACAAGCCTTCTGTCTATGCATTTTCCTTATGTTTAAAAAAGCATACGTAGGAAGCACTGGAATTTCTGGGAAAATTCGGTGTAAAACTCAGTAGCATCATATCCTTGAATAAAATCTGTGAAAGCATGTAATGATAAACTCTGAATCCCAGTGAAGCTCCTTCCAATTTCTAACTAAACCAAAAAATGCTTATAGGTACTGTGCTGAGCATGTTCATATGGTGCATTTGTCAGTCCAGAATACCTCAGTTATACAGTAATTAGGGACTGCGAAAAGAACATCTGTTTACAGTCACCATTTCTAAGGATAAATTTGCTTCATGAAATAGCTTCTGTTTGAGTACAAGGGCAGTTAAAACCAAGAAGGAAGATTTCACTGTTTTTTAAGGTCAGTTTGCACTCTGCTTGCCTTTGTGCAATCTGAAAAATCATCGTGCACTAGACTCCTTTCCAAGCCATAGAGCAATGCATATGCTTCCTCCCTCAAGCCTGTTAGCAGAGATAGACTTGGAGTTATTTGGTATAAAATGACTTCTAAAACAAGTAAAATGCAGACAGTTTTCCCACAACTGGATGAGAATGGGAGTAGATGATTCTTGGCCTTTGTACATTCTGCTTGGTTTCTGCAGGCACCTGATATTCTCTAGCCCTGCCTGGGGCACCACTTTTGTATCTTGGGTCTGGAAAGGAATTAAGCTCTTGCACATCTTGCTTCTGCATTGTCAAATAACCCTCACTGGTTTGACACAGCGGTTTGCAGTTTGTTCCCTGCCATAGAGTCTGGATTCCAAGAGGCTGGTACAGCTGTAAAGTACCCTTTTAAAAAATATATTCTGGCTGAAATTTTGTCCTGCTAAAAGTTGGCTTGATACAGCTGCTCTAACACTTTCCTCTTTGGTTTTTCTTCTACTGGTTGACCACTCACTAATGTGGGTCTCTCTGTAGAGTTGCATTTTTAGACTTGAGAAATGCTTAGGCCCTTATCAAAGAGAGTGGAATATGAAAAGTGGACTGTGAGAGCAGAGACATCCTACAGAGTCTTCTACAAGGCTCTGGTATTTTCATACGTTAAGTGTTCTTGTACTGTTTGCATGTGTTTGTGTTGTTGGGGGGTTTTTTAAAACTTGGAGATTCACTCATATGTTTTAAACCAGTGTTGCCGGGATGGTGGAAAACCCAAAAAGTGAAGGACACAGACATGCATTTCTTTTTCTTTCATCCTGGAAATGTGACTTCAAAATTAAACCTTTACCTTAAGACAAAAGTAATACACACTTTCTCTACCAAAACAAAGCATCACAAATTGATGTTTGCAGTCAACACATGCTGGAATGTCTGTCAACATTCTTGGCTAAAATCTTCCAGTTTTTTCTTTCCTTTTTTTGTGTAGAGTATCAGACTAGATCTTAAGGATAAAACTTTTAGTGATATGTAAGTTATCCTACCACCATGGGTGCATGTTCTGACATGTATAAGAAATGCATGGTAATCTGTATGTAATTTCATGAACATACAAATACTTCTTCCCCTTAATTGTGTCCTTGAAACAAGAAAAGAATGTACCTAACTTTACCTAGACACATGGACTATATCTAGTGATAAATTCATGAGTAATGACTTTAGGATTTCATTCACAGTGAAATGCCACATCACAGTCAAATAAATAGAGAATAGAAATTGGAAAACTAAAGGTAAAAATTAATTATATAACATTATAATATAGTTCTAGGAAGTTCTAACTATTAAATTTTCAGAGTTATGTGGATAGACAAGAACATTTCTCATGCTGTTAGAATAAATATAATTCTGGTATGTTGGTTAACAGTAACTGCACAATCTTTATTTTTCCATTTGAAATAGTGTGATTTGTAGAAAAACTTCTTAAAATTATATAAAACTTCTGCTTTCTTTGTGACTGACTGTATTTAGTGAAGGCTCTAGGAATAATTGAACGGAAATCATCACAGAGGCCGTATAGGTTTCATCCCATTAACCATAGTGAAAATCAGAAAATAAGTGAAGATGGGGTAAACTGCCAGAATTTTGCTGTTGTATTGTGTTGCCAACAAATCTTTTTGCAGCAAATTATTTTTATTCACCACCAGAAATGGTTACCATATTTTTCAGGACACATCAGTGTCTGAGAATGTTAATATTTTAATCCCATATGAGAAGAGAATGGCAAAGAGAAGAGGATTTCTTGTTCTCAGCCTTTTATTGCCCTCTGATATCCATTCATGGTGCATCAAATGTATTCTTGCTCATTACCAGCTTTGAAACAAATTGTCAGGCAATGAGCCTTTCAGGGAAACACTGGACTTGTGCAGTGATTAAGATGCCAGCCAGCCTTTTACAGCTCCTGGCCAGCATTGGGAGCACATGGGAGGTTTTATGACTGGTTGTGGAGAAAAAGCTGTGCAAGTGGAAAAAGTGGAGGAGTAAGTGGGAAATATAACTGCCTCATGTTGGCTCTCACTTAAATATTTTTGACTGCACCTTAAGAAGCAGTGCTCACTAACTGGCTGGAGCATTTAAAAAGAAACGCTGTTTTCTGTGAACTGTAGATCAAGTCTCAATCTCATTAGTTTAATGTTTCCAGGGGAACATTGTGCATATTTATTCCATATAGTTGAACGCAGACTTTGGATTCAGACAAAGTTACATTCCATCCTAGAAACAAGTTATCATTAAAAAACCCAAGTTAAAACAATTATGCACAGCTACTATACTGTATGTGCTTTTCTGGTGTATCCGTCCTAATACTGAGCATGAGTCACTTCCAATTGATAGTTGACTAGAAATAAATTACAAATGTGTCTTGAAGCCTGCCTTTCTTGAAGTCAGACTTTCTTTATGAGCAACCCTTCAGACTGCAAAAGGAAAGTTTCTTCAAGCACTATAGATTATGTGTATTTTACTAGAAGTTATGGTAATAACATCTGTAGAAAAACATGCCTTGTAGATCTGTCTGGCTTCTTCTCCTCATCCTTAAGTACTCTTAAGGAATCTCAATAAAATTCAGGCTGCAAATTAATTGTGACTATATGTTTTACATGATTGCAGTTTAGAAGTTTATCCCACTATATTTTCAAACCCTCTATAAAATGAAGTTATACCAAATGTGAAACTGAAGGGCAAGTGGAATAGTCTGTGTTATCCAAGTCTCATGTCATATTAAAGGAGGCACTGAACTGCAGTGTTGGATACAAATGGGCATTACGAGAACAGTCAAGCACTAATATGGCACTGTTAATGGTACAGGTCTTTCTGTTACTGCAGTGACTGGCTGAAAACAGACAAAATAGCAAAGAAAGGACAACAGTAAGTGTGCTATTGGGGATTAATTCTATATGTCTTTTTAACTACCTGTTGCAAAGCATTTGTACTACTGACTTACTGCGATATGTTTTTGTTACTGCTGTAATGCTTCCTGTTTATTTCCATTTTTAGTTATTGACTTGTCAATGAGTAATTTCACCTGGTATTTAAAAACTGTGTTAGCAGAAAAATTGCAACTGGATTGCCAGTGTGAGAAGTGTTACTTATGGCTGTATTTCAGGAATTTATAAAACCAAAGACTTATCTCCCAGGTATGAACTGTACTCACAAGATGGTAGTTGTGCATCAGATGAATGAGAAGTATGCCCCAATGTCTTCCAAGGCAAGTGTTATTGATATTCTGTATAAGTTAAAAATTACCTTCCACAACATTTTTAACCAGGTGTCTTTTTAAAATAGTTTCCTGAGTAAGGTTTGGAATATATTTATCTTCAATACTTGAAATAGATATGTACAAATCTTGTAATGTGCACTCCAGAAAGCCAAGATATGACTTGGAAAAATACCAGCAGAAATGCATTTCAACCATGAAACTATAAATTCATATGTAAGAAACAGAAGAGGAATGATACAATACCATTAGATATATGATTATCCAAGACAGAATTTAATGACCAGCAAATAATCAGTGTATCATTTAAACACAGATGTTTCTCAGTGTCTCACAAATTATGTCTAGATATTTGAAGAACAGCTTTTATCTCTATTCTTAACATACAATTCTAAACGCCAGCAGCTGATTATTCAGAAAAAAAACAAAGAAAGGGTTGTAATGAATGTGCGTAAAATCACGCTATGAAAAGCCAGTGTCCACAAAGGAGACAGAGGAGTCCTGCAACTTTGTTTGAGTGAAGTGAGAGAGTCCACTGGGGCATATCCCCATGGTGTTTCTCTCTTGAGGTTTCAGAGGACACAGCCTCCTTTTATCCTAAACTCCTGGCCACATGTTGCCCTCTTCGTTTCCCCATTGGCTGAGGTACTAGGAAGGTACAACCTTCCCAAACCACCTGCCACATATTCCCTCCTTGAACATGTTGTTTTCCCCCAAAGTTCAGAGGTTTAGGCTATCTGGGTTCTGCTATAGACTTTGTGCTGACCCGTTTGTCTATTACCCTAAAGCTCAGGAGTCAAACTGTCTGGGCTCTTGTAACAAACTTGCAGCTTAGGGTTGATAGAGACATTAAGACACATTTCAAAGATACCAACACTGATAGCCTCACCCATCAAATGTTTATAAAGACATTATAGCACATATCTTTTCATATCATGAACAACATCCCAGAACTCTGCTTAGTGTTCCACAAGATAAACTGACCTGGGGACTTCATGATACAAGACCTACTATTAAGTACGAACGGTACCACAGAGCTCATATCATTAAAGCAGCCATTAAGGTAAATTTATGTATTTTCTTATTTTTTAGTAATATCTGCCTGGTGAGCTTTGAGGTGTGTTGTTTTTGGGGTTTTTTTCCCTATCAAGCTTCTTGTGGTCTATTTACACACCACAACTGTCAGAAACATGTTTAGAACCTGAAGAATGTGCTTTTCTGGCTTACAGCTTTATTAAAAGCTTCATGCCTTTTGATGGGGAACAACATGTACTCCAGGTGATTTGGCATGAAGTGAGAAAATTCATGAAGTCCCAATAAACGTTGAGGACTGTCAAACCCATATTTCATGGGGGAGAGGGCTAAGGGAGTTACTATTGCCCGTGAGTCAAAGCACAATTTTCTTTCAGTTACTCATGCCATTTTCTCTTTCTTGGTGTTAAATTTAGTTGCTTTTGGTGAAGAAATTCTATGTAATAGATGTTTTAGTGTGTTCACATACTCCCGAGTTTCACCAGTGCTTTCTTTAGTAATAAAAGAAAAGTGGGTCACGAGTTAAAGAAACTTTGTTTATCTGCTATTCTCCTAAAGAAATATTGCAAAATATGCTCTTGAGCATGGTCTTTTTGGTATAATCCGCCCCTGAAGGTGAGGGTAACCCAGTTTCTTGTTAATAGATCCCTTGGGGTGGGCTAGAGTGAAATGACATGATTGATATTTGTAAATATATATATGTATGTTCTATTTTAGGGCAATTTGGTTGCCATGGAAAGCGGGTATGTAGCTGTTTTGGTTATTATCTATTGCAATATAGTAATATAAAAGCATAAAAATAACACTTAAGGAAATAAATTGTTCTCACCACCCGTGGATTTCACAACGAGACTTGATTATTGCCATTTTGATGTCCGTTGGTCAAAGTGATGGCCACAGTCTTGATGCATCAGAGCTGGGGGAAGCCCGCGAAAGTTGAATAGGTTAGTATTGTCCTCAGGCTCGGTGGGAGTGCCCAGGTACTCCACTGGGCAGGGGGTTTTACATTGGGTGATGTGACACTGTGAGTCACGGGACACTTTGTGAGTCTTTGATGGTCTATGACAGCTTTAAGATGTGCAGTTGAGTTGAGACGCCAGTTATGGCCCATCACCAGGGATGAATACCTTCAGGCTACCTGGCGGGGAGTTTCCAGTTTTCACTTCCCAACGGGGAGTTTTTATAGCTGAACAACTTGTGTAAGGACTTTGACATGATAAAAAGCGCTATCCCATCTTGTAGGATTTGCCACTTATCAGCCTCTTTCCTTATCTTGTTCAACACTCAGCCGTAGGCTCCAGTGATGGGTGTGCACCTGCCTTTGCACCTGGGCGGCACATCGTCAGCAAAGCATCCTGCTGATTGAGCCATTAACCATTAACAGCCCAGTCTCTCACACAATTTTTTATCTGAATAAGGTCCTGTAAGTTGTAAAAAAGTCCTCAAAATGTTCTTGCCTAGTTCATGTCACAAAATATAAAAGCCACACCTGACTGAGAAATTCTGTCTTTTCCTCTGTCAGCCACCTAAAACTTTCAAATACAGAGGTACACACTTTGTAAAGACATTCATTCAGCAGTATTGAAGGATAATTCTGGTTGGTAATAATTGATTTTTACAATGTTAAGGCTTCCAAGGTCAGTGCTGTCCTTTATGCTGTTCAGGAAGTTTCACCATACTTTTGCATAGATGTGCATTCACAGGTTGGAAGGCAGTGATAAATTACCCTGAAATTTAATATTTTCAGAATACCATCTTCTTTGCTTACCTCTTACTAAATGGAAAGTAGCTTGTGTTTATACATCTTGGAATCTGTTGCATTCCACTATGGGGAACTGCGGGGAGTTCGTTTAAAACGGATGGTCTAGGACGAAATTAAGCCAAATGAGGCAAATATTATATCTGAGAACCGTTTATTGGTAACAAAAAGTGCGTGCAAAAGAAGAATAGACAAGACAGAAAAGGAAAAAGGAAAAGGGAAAAGAATGGGAGAGAGAGAGAGAGGAAAAGCGGGCGTTACCAGCAGAACCTTGGAGCGCGCCATCGACGTCCAACCGGCAGGTGCCATGTGCTCTCCCCGCCGGGGGAGCCTGCACAGCTCCGGAGAGGTGCAGCTGCCAAGGCGCAGCTCCCACAGCGACGGACAGCTGGACACGAGGGGAGTGGGCGCTCGAGCAGGAGGTGCAGCACCCTGGACAGGGTCGTGGTGGGATCGCAGCAGCGCGCTGGACCAGCGAAGTGGGGTTGACAGCAGGTGGCTCAGGCAGGGACAAAGCAGGTAGGGTGTCGGGCAGGAATGCAGGGAGGCAGGACAGGTGAAGGCTGGAGCAGGCGAGGGAGAAGAAGAGGTAGGGCAGGACACAGGCTAGGCACAAGGCTTGGAGGCGGTCAACGAGGTGAAGTCAGCAGGTGTCCAGCCAAGCATCCAGCAGCATACAGTGAGTGAGCGAGGGCAGCAAAAAGCAAAAGCAAAAAGCTTCCAGTGAGGGCAAAAAAGAGCACAGCAGCCTGTAATGCAGTTACTTTTATACCCTCTGGCTCCTCCCAGGGTCGGCTCACTGGCAAGAGACCACTGGCCCAGTCAACTTTCGACTGCAGATCTTTTGCCACCTGATTGGAGAACCTCTTTGGAGGACACACTGTCCTTAGTGGTCTCCTCCTCCTCACAGATACTGACTGCCTATTCCATGTAAGACATGAAATGGCTGCCAGGCAAAGTCTCCCCAGAGAGAGGGCTTGCCTCCATTTTCTCCTAGCTGCCTCCTGCATGTAGCACATGTGCATCACCTCCCCCACATACCTCTGGTAATCTCAAACAATGTTGAGGCAAAAATCAAAGTTAAATTGGTTCCTCACAGAATCAGAGGATAGGTAACTTTTATGACTAAGACTATCTTCATTCACTCCTGAAATACATTAGGCAAGAATGGGTGTAAAAATACTCCCATGTTACATAAAATGCCAGGACCATAAGAATAGAAGCAACTACTCTGAATAAAGAATGAAAAGTGATGAAAGACAGAATTCGCTTTCCCCACCTAAATAATTATATTCCCTAGTCCTTATATTTCTAAAGAAAAAACATCTTGTATCCGCTGCTGTCATGCTTATTTATAGTAAGATCCATTCCCGGTGAAAACAGTAAGACATACATGCTGATACTTAGCCATGTAACACACTTTCACGGGGAAATTCCCAATTATGATAAGACCATTTACACTAAAAATACATCCGTTTCAGGTGTTCATCATTAATTGCAGATTTTACAGAAATATTACAACATTATATGCGAATATAACCAGGGTCTTTCCCTGGGAACTGCATATGCAAAGAGAAACTTCCCCTTCCATATTGCAGAAAATTGCACATTTCTAGCATCTATAGACCTTGGAGGCTTGATGGCAGTGATGTAATTTTCTTATTCTCCAGACCTAGTCTTCAATGACTTCTGTTGCTCTGTTTTTATCTCCTCAGTAAGAAATATGGACGTTGAAGACACAAGACTGCCTCTTAGTGATCCTAAACAGATTGTGGTGCTGTTACACAATGCCATTTATTGGCAGTTGTTACTGAGACAGTATTACGCCATCAAGGTTGTGAACAAGGACAAGGAAGCACACTTACAGCCTTATGGATGGGGACATTGAGACAGGATGTTTATCACCAGACTCAGCAGCAGGGTCTTGGTGAAGTAAGGCAAAGCAGGCAGAGCATTTGAGGATGACGAACCTAGCACCTGGGGACTGACTCCTTAAAAAAGCTCAAAATTCCTGCACAAACTAGTATCTCCCACAGGTCTCGGTAGGTGTGTTGGTATGATGTGTATCCCTTCCATAGGACTTGCATATTAATGACTTCCAAATGAGGGTGTGTGAAAAAGGCTTATATATATATAAATATACACACACAGACAGACATACATACATATCCAGTATTTATAAAAGAACATAATTATATAATTAAGAAGTTGGAAATCTTAATTGGAATAGAAACAGGTCATATGGTTCTTCAGAAATATAATTAATTGTCTTGAGATTTTTCCAGAATTAAGTATAATTGCTTTGTTATGGCTGTGCATCCTGCAGATTTACATGATAATTCATCTAAGATATTTGGGGCTTTACTTTTCATTTTAGAGCTCCTATGATTCTTCTTTTCACTGAAGATGTAAATGTGATGCAAACCATATTTATCGAATCTGTTAATCTCTGGATTAAAAGGAGTTGTTAACTGATTTGCAGAGCTTGTTTTGAGAGCTATTAAGTTTCACCTCTTTCCTCGTACTTAATTAAATAGTGATTTTTAGGATTACTGCACAGTTTAAATTCTTTTCAATGTAGAAACCATTGCTTTGGAGACTTTCTATGAATTGTAGAAGAAGCACCGCTGCATTTTCATTTACTTGTAAATGCACACAGTTTTTTGAATACTTTTATTTTATGCTCACTATTCCAGAAGAAGAAATTAAATTTAGCACTCTTTCAAGATATTGGACACTCTAGTGTTTGTGTGAATGAGAAGATGTGGATCTGAGTTGAAATGCATGTCTGATGTTGTAGGTCTAATTAAACAAGCTGTGTAATTTACAAAGGAGTGAAAAAATCTCAGTGGCGTTTTGGTTTTGTTTTAGGCTAGTCCCATCCTTTTTTAATCTAGGTCAGAAAATGGTTTTATTAATTCATGGGTTTAAATAAATTTAAATGGTATTTTTTTCTTCTGTAATTAATTCCGTTATGAAGAATTCTGTGGCATTTCTCTCAGGAAAGAGACCAATAAGGTTTTCTACATATATTACATTAAAAATGTTCATCTTTTAAAGGAATTATCTATTTTTTAAAGAAGGTCTTTGAATCCTTCCCCAGAATGCTATTGCAGGTATAGGATTTTTTCTTCAATGCAAGGAGATACTTTAGGGTGACTATTTCTTTGTGATATTTTAATATAACCTCTCAAAAGGGTTTCCATCATAAGATATTCTATTATAATGTAAGTTGTGACATTATCTTTCAAGTGAGTCAGTTGTGCAGACTTGAATTTAAACACGAGGTTAAAAATATTTGGATTATATTAGTAGAACCATAACAGAGATAGGAAAGGAAGAAATTACTCTTACCTTTTGGATGTTTAAAATGTGCATTGCCTTGACTGACCATGGCCTGGAACCACACTTTGACTTTGAACCACACTTGGCTATGTGAAAACTACCAGCTGCAGGCATAGTCATTTCAGCACTTAAATATAATAGATGAATGAAATGTAACCTGGCACTCTCTCACACTCTAACAGGCATCCAAACACATAACAAAAGTGTCTTTTGAAGTTTTTGTTAGATTACATGAGATGCATACATATATTTAAATAAAAATAAATTAATATTTTTATTCCTAAGAGAGGAACTGTTACTCCTTTTCTGTCCATGACTATATTTTGCTTTATCATGCCCACTCAACTTGTGAAAATAGATTTACTGTTGGTATCACAGCTGTTTGTACTTTGCTGAGCAGCCTTAAAATAGTTTTGATCATTACATGTGTACTTAACAGGTTTAGGGTTAGTTGCCCCTTTGGCCTTTTCAGAAGAAAATATGTAACTTGTGGGGATTAATAAAAGTACAGTGATGCCTGGTGTGTGTAACAAGAAAGGGGAGAGTTTTGGTTCTGCTTTTGCAGTAACTCAGCTGAATTGTGGACAGAAAATAATTATTTTGTATAATGCCTCTGGAGGCACAGGAGGAGCATTGCTTCTGAGAGCAGATGCTGAATATCCAGAAAATAGTCTTGAGAGGTTCAAAGTGT
The DNA here is from genome assembly GCA_013397565.1 of Ptilonorhynchus violaceus. NCBI lineage: Eukaryota > Metazoa > Chordata > Aves > Passeriformes > Ptilonorhynchidae > Ptilonorhynchus > Ptilonorhynchus violaceus. The sequence goes on along the minus strand of VZRJ01010923.1, from coordinate 343,455 downwards.
TTTATATCTTAGAAAGAAGAAGTTGAATCACACCTCAGTCCTGCACCACCTGACACATACCTCAGTCCTGGCGTAGGCTTAGTGGAAGGGTACATGATACTTGCTATTTAACAATCCACCCTGCTTTTACCCTTTTTTTCCCCCACACTCCCTTTAGGAGAAAAGGCATAATTCAAAACTTCTAGGAAAGAGTTCCGGAGAAGAATTCAGCATATTTAGCTAAGTCTCTTCCCAGAAAAGTGACTGGCTTTCTCCTTGCCAAAGTCTGCTTTGATGCCTAACTTACTGTCCCTCTGCTAAACACAAGGCTTAGCATCCTATTTTCAGGGTGGGTATTTTTAAGTGAGGTACTACAATGCCATTTCTGATATCAAAATCACCTTCTAATTATAGTCCTTATGCTGTATAAAGACTGATTAGAGTAGAATATACAGTTCAGATGTCATGATGAGTATGTAATGACTTCAGCATGCATGACAGCCTGCAGCCGTGGGCCTTCATTGAATAATTTTTATTCTAGTGAGCCTTTTCAAAAAAAAATTCCTTCCAGTTCTTTCTTGTCACCAAGTTTGAGATGTTAAACTGGAGATAACAATGACTTTCTGAAAGTTGTCTATTATTAAAAACTCAGAAGCAGTAAGGGTTGAATATTCAGCTTGTGTGAAATAGCAGCATCTGCCACATAATTATGTCAGAATAGCAGGATGTGTATAGCTGCCCGGGCTTCTGCCAAGCTGCTCTTTCCTTCTAAAAGAGCAAATATTCAACAGATAAGAATGGTCTCAGAGTAATAGCTCACTGTTCTCTGGAAAATCTCTGGAAATGTTCCAGGGAATAGTTTTGATCCCTAGGAAGTGTCAGTCTTGGAATGAGGAGGGATGGTTTTGTTGCTGAGATTGTCGTTTGTCACAGGAAGGGGGGTCCGGCTGGTGATATCCAGCTCCGGTATGCCTGCAACCTTCCTAGAGAGCGTCCCGCAGAGAAGAGCTCTCCCAGGTGCACTTGGCAAGCCCTCCCAGGCGACAGGTGATTTCAGCAAGTGTAGCAAATCTTAGCTGCAAGTGATTTCAGCTCTTGTGATTCAGATTCAGCTCTTGTGAAATAACCCCAGGCAGACTCGGGGAAAGAGAGACAGGAGCCTTCGTATGGCTGTTCCACAGAGGTAGCTTTATTGTCCAACCACCCTGTGAACAGGAAGGCAGGGACAAAACCTCCCTGGTGTCAGGGGTAGAAGGGGCAGTTTATATGGGGAAAACAGGGGGTGGGGTGGAAACCAATTAGCCAACAGGGCACAGGCTATTACCATGAAGGAACGAGACATGTTGGGAACTCGCCATGACCCAGAGGCAGGTTGCTATCCCTGGCTTCTCCAAGGCAGTGCTAGAAGCTCCAGCCTTGAGGGCTCACAGCCCTCCACTGTTGTTGGTCAAAACAGCCTTGTGAAGGGAGTTTGTGCTGATGGCATGATTGGGAGAGCAGAACTCCAGCTGGAGCTTGTGCCAGATACCTGTTGATACCCATAGTCCTGGATCAATATATAGTGTTACTCCCTTTCATTTTTCATTGCATAATAAATCTACAGAACTCCAGCAGCACCCTGGGCCTTATTAAGAAGCTGAAGTGAATATTCATGAAAATGGAAAGACTAGGAGACAAATTGAGCACATTGTCTTAGGGTGAATTTGGGTTATCTCTTTGATAGAGGAGATTTTTCTGTTGAAAGAGGGATCTGTCTATGAATACATTATTGGAGTTTAGTCCACGGACCCAAGCAATCAATGCTGTTGTAGAATAATTTGTTACAGAGCTGACCTAGTATGGCAGGGAAAATTACACAAGAATATGTTACAGCCAGACAGCCCTGTGCTTTATTGTTAGACAGTGTGATGTATGGTGAGGGAATGAAAGGGCTGACTTGAATTTTACTGTGGGCTCTCACGCCTGTGAACCTGGGCAGAGCAGTGCCCTGTGTCCTGTCAACATCCTGACATAGGACTCTCCTGCTTTCTACAAGTCACAATCCATCTCCATCTTCATCACTGTGCATTCAATAGGGAGGCACCTGGGGAAATTTTTATTTGTATTAAACACTAGTAATCTTTCATAAGTGCAACATCCTCTAGTTGCTTTCCCACCACTGTGAGTGACCTCTGGGACTGAGAAAACTCTTTCAATTTAGAGATTTTTTCTTTTTTTCTCACTGGATTTGGTCTTGCTTTAGTATGTTTGTAAGCATCTGTTGTACCTGAGGTGCCCTGACATAACACACAAAATACTGAACAAATGCTTTTGAAGATCAAGATAGGAAAAAAGAGCATCCTGTTGTCCTTGAACACTGGAGTATTCTTGTCCAGGAGACCTGAGAAGTGATCAGTATGCTATTTAAATTTGACTGGTAAATTAAAAAGACATACAATGTAAAAAAATAAACTGAGGTTAGAAATGTTCAGCTTAATCTCACTATTGTTTTTTTTAAAACGTAATTTCTGTTGGTTGTTTTGAGTATTATGAATGCAAAATACTTTGTATCCATGTGTGAACGATATTTTTGAGTTCATTTTTCAAACCAGATGTGTATTAACCTTTAACAAAAAGAATTTTTCATTTTTTTGTTTTGAACAATGTGGCCTTAATGTGACATTCTGAACTTGTACACATGCCTTCTGTAACCTGCTCTCTGAGGTTGTTTGCAGTGGGATTGTTTTATGTCCTTCACAGATTTGCACTAACCTTGCAGCTAATCTAATATTTATTTCTTTCTCATAAGTTTATTGTTTGCGATTAGAAGTATGCATCAGGTTGGATGCTATACTAATTTTTCACTGCAAAGGACTTGCAGTGCACGGGTTGATGGCTGAGCTAGTGATGGCAAGAGGTCCATGAGTGCCCAAGGCCCTCATTTCAGGTGTGAGTGGTCCTGAAGTACACAGTCACCTCATCCAGATGTCATAAGGCTCTAAATCATAAAAGTAATTTAAAGATTCCAAGTCAACATCACCATGCTCATTGGACTGAGGCAAGTCCTCAATTCTGTTATGCTTTTATTATTAAAAGAGAGTTGTTTCTTTTGCCCAGAAATGCTGCAGGGGCTTGGTGTGAGCTAGAGGCTGGGGAAAGCTACACAGAGTCTTCCCATCCATAACAGCATTTCCTTTTCGGTCCTAGTACTTCTTGAGAGTGTAATGTAGCCTTTCCGACTCAAAAATAGGTATTTTATTTCTTATTTCAGCTACTCTTTTCAATGCATCTTCCATCATAGTGTTTTAGCATGTGAATAGCCCCAGTGATTGCAGGTTGAACCAGATCAGGGCTTACAGTAAGACGTCTGTCTTGAAAATACGCTTGGTGACAATTTAAATATTGTACTCAGATACGAATGTGAATCATCTTGGTATTGCACATTTATTTAGAACAAATCGAATTATATTTCTCTCTTTTCTCTCTCTTAGCACTGTACCCTACAATAGGAATGTTTAATACCTCCATTACATGACTCTTTAGTGCCTGCATCCTTTCAAATCCTGGGACTGCAAACAGGAAAATGGTGGTCTCTTGCTCCTGGACTGCCCTTTGCATCCTTGTCCTGTATATATTTTGGCAATTCTACCACTGTAAGGAAGGGAAGACTTAGTCCTTTATGCAAGTCCCCAGTATTTGGAAAGAAGGCTCAAGAGCTGAATACTAAAGGTTACAGCTGTAACACTGGATGAACATGCCTACAGTCGTGTGTCATCAAATCAGTAATTTGAAAAATTCCAAGTACTCCAGGCTTTATTGAGCCAGGGATTCATTGTTTTCAGGGTATCTACCATTTCATACTCGAATCTACATGGGGGCACTCAACCAAGTGGGCTACACTGCTTCATAACCAAATTACTTCTCTTCATTTTGATGGAAATCACCTATGGCTACAGAGGCAAGATGTTTACTTAGCATTTAGTATTTCAGATTGAATATTTTGTCCTTCTACTGTATTCCTCTATTGCTCTCCCCCAGCAAAAGGCAAGAATAGATAAAAAGAGTGCTTTCTTTTGGGTGTCTGTGGGAGTTCTCTGGATGGTGCGTGTTGCCCCTCGCTTCTCACACATGGCTGGCTGATTGCATTAGCTGTATAGATATGCAAGTGATATTCCACTGCAGCGAATTTTTGCCCCATGCAGATTTTCTAAATGTACAGTCCCAGCAGCACATCTCTCCTGATTCATCAGTTTCTTCTGTAGTCGTTCTTGCTATTACTCAATCCTTCACTATTATAACCTTTATTTTTATGTGAGGAGAAAAAACTGGTTTCTCTTCCTCTGTTTAGCAGAAACCTTTGGAATAGTCTCTTTCTTATGTAACTGTGCCTGACAGCTGCTGGGCTCCTGTCCTCCTTTGATGGGGCATAGTTAGTCAGTTTAAAAGGTTGGTGGTGATGTGATTTTATTAAGAGTGGAGGAGTTGTGAGTTAGCATATGGTTTTTGAGAGACTGTGGTAAGCCTTGGTGTGATTATTTCTTTCAGCAGCTCATTTCTTGGTTATCTTTGTGGAATTATTTTTCTACTTTAAGAATATCCTCACAAGCCAATTCCTGGACAAGAAAGGTGACCCTTACAATGAATGTGGAGACTTGCTTTTGAAAACAATGCACTAAAACACCTGCTGAAATTATTTTTCTACACCTACACATGGTGTGGATATATCTCACCTGTTCCTGTGAATCCAATGTAACAGTTGAGTTGGTTCTGTCAAAAAAACTGAAACAGCACCCTTACATAGCTGTTGTCACACAGTCAGGGTGCTGTCTCATGCTGATACGCTTCAGCTTGACAAAGCTGCAGGTAACAAAAATAGGTTTTGCAATCAAAAGTCAGACCAAGTATAACTACAAAGCTCTGTGATATTTTGCTCCATTGCAAGCTGTTTTCTTCAGTCATACTGCTGTTGTATTGAACAATACAAGCTTGCAATTGTTGCTGGTCTGTGTAACAGTTGTGTGCCTGCAGACTTAGTTATCGGATGTTGAAGCTTTTCTGTATGCATCTTGTGCTCATGCAGATTTTCAGTCTTTTTCTGGCTTGAGGCAAGTAAATCCTATAAAATAGTCTTATGTTTAAATGCAAAGGCCAAATCCTAGAGTTGTTTTTCAGCTAAAATCAGTAAGGCAAGACCTGGAGCCCTCATTCAGTAAAAGATTTGCTTATTTGAGGCTGGATCCAGCTCAGTATTACTTATTTTCATTCAGTGGATGTACATCTGCTCCCTTCTTCCTTCCAAAGGAAATCTGACAGCTTGTCCGTTCCAGAGGCTGGGAAATATTGGCAAGTTTCAAAATTAAATGTGTTAGCCTTTCTGACAAAGTCAGTCAAAAGGCAGACGTATTCCTATAGCATTCTCTGAAAACGGCCAGCTCTCCACCAGATAGAAACTGCCTTTGTGAAATAAGGGCTGCAATGAGACATTTCCCAAAGTGCTGCCGATGAATGTGCATTAATGTTGGAGACTGCACAGGCTGCACCTCAGGCTTATTCTGCCGCTTCCAGAAAAGCAAGAAAAATGTCAGACCTGTGAGGCTGCAAGTATTTTCTGTATGCTATGAATCCCATGCTGGTGTGATTCTCGCAAAAAAATTGCGGTATGAAAACTTCAAAGACTCTTGTCTTGTGAAGCAGGTATTCGTTTATTCAGCGCCGGGGACACAGGGGATCGCTCCGCCCAACATGTCCGCCCCGCAAGGATTGGGTACAAGCTTATACCCTTAAACTACATGCATATGCATCATATTTCTAAGAAAAGGTGGTTACATGCTAATAATTTCCCAGAACTTATGAATATTATTTACATATTTTTATATGTACGCGTTGCCTCCTGGTGGTTGTCCCGGGTGGTCATTGGATGAAGGCTGTAGTCTTCCTCTGGATTGACCTTTTCACCTTTCCCTCTTGCCCATGCATATTTGATAGGGTCTTATGTAAGTCCCTTGTTGTGCCAAATTGGCAAGTTTCAGTTCTGCTGTTCTCTTTCTAAAGACCTTGTATTCTTTGCAATTTAACAGTTTCTGCAATTTTGTTTCTCTTTTCCTTAAAGACTATGGATTAATATTTGTGAAGCTACAATTGTTTCTCTTTTCCTTTTATTACAAGAGTCCCTTTGTTATTACAAGAGTCCTTTTGTTATAAATTCTCTTTCAGGTGGTCATTCATGGTATGATTCTTGGTTGTCCTGTGTAGGGCTAGGATTCAGACTTTGATCATCTTTGTGGGTCCCTTCCAACTCAGGATATTCTCTGATTCTTTGGAATCAGACAAGGAACTGTGATGGGAACGACCCTCTTGTGACCTGATTCTGCCTTGGTTGTGGAGGAACATACTCACACAATTTTAAATTTTTGAATTTTCTGTTGCTCGGGTGGAGGATTTGGACTTGGTGATCAAAAAGGCAGGGATTTTTTTTTTTGAGAGGAAAAAATGAATTGTGGTCTTTACATGCCTGACATCCCTCAGATGCTTGTATCTAATACAATCATAGAAATGTTTGGGTTGGAAGGGACCTTTAAAGGTGATCTAGTTTCATCCTCCTGCTGTGGTCAGAGACTCCTTCCACTAGATCAGGTTGCTCAATGATAACATCTGTTGTGTGTCAACTGTCAGCCCCACGTGTTTGCAAGAGTGAGACATGAGAATGGTCCTTGCAATTTAATTCCAGGCTTATGGTGATGTGGAGAGGGCACAGAGCATTTACTTTGTGCTTTTTGGCCTTGGCTGTGGGACCTGGAGAGCTCAAGCATTCGGAGCTGTCCTGAAATGAAATCAATTGCAAGTTCAAGGTTTGCACAAGTGCTGGTATTTTAACCCTTATCTTTGTCCAGCTGCCACTACTTCATCTATAAGCAAATTAACTGTTTCATGTTATAGGTGTTTTGGTAATTTTGTTAAGAGATCATAGTGCTGTAGTAGTGATAATTTTGGCATGACATCATAAAGCCCCTGGCTGATCCTTTGCATTTTCAAAGCTGTCAAAATAGCATCATTTTGGAGATTCCCTGCCTCAGCCATGATATTACTTAGTTCAGTTGCCCTGTCCTTGCTGCATTTAAAAGACTAGGTCCAGTGTTTCCATTAGCAGGGGGAATTCTGCCAGAAAATATTTTAACTCTGCTGGTGAATGAACAGTTCATTAAACTTTGAAATTATTTCAAAAGAGTCGAGAGCCTGGGGCAACCGTAATAGTTGAGGTTGCAAATGGTCTCCAGCTCTAAGGCATATTTCCTATTACTTAGGAGTACTGCTTGCAACTTTGCAAGATCAGGGTTTTATTTTTTAAGTCATCTTTTAGTGATGACTTTTTTTCTTTTTTTACATTCTTTCTTCTATTAAACAAATGTGTAAATTTATTCAAGTATACTTTTTGAGGACCAGTTGTACCATGCCTCAATATTAATGTACTTTCATGCAGCAGAGTCTAGAAATACTAAAATACCACGAAGCAGATTGTGTGTATTTCTGGTCTGCTTGGAAGCAGGAAGGGGAAATCTTTCAACAGATTGTTTTTCTGAGACTGATTAGCCAAGTGCTACAGATTTTCAGAGCTCACTTTAAATAAAAACTGTTCTAATTGAGGACGTGTTCTCTTTGGTGTTTTGGGGTTTTTTTTTAAGGCAGAACTTGATTTTAGAGTTCCATCTGTGTTTGGATTCATGGTCGTTGGAATTGTGAAGGGACTATGTAGTACTTTGGCAGCATTTTACAGTAAAAATACATTTATAATGATGTAGTATGTACAAATAGATAATAAGGAATACAAAGAGTTGGGGTCCTGGAAGTAATAGAGCTGATATTGTCGTGATAGCCCTCTGAAGAAATTTGCTCACATTGCGGGGAAATTCAATGAGTCATGGACATCTGTGGCTAGACCGATACTGTGTCTCATGTTATCTGTCATGGTTTGTTCTTTACTTCATAAAAAAGGAACTTTGAGTATATCTAAAGAATCCTGATAAATATCTGGCTAATGTAAACATAGCATAAGCCTGCAACAAGATTGAGGACAACAGAAGGGGTGTCACGAACAAGTCTTGCCAGTGTTAACTACTGTGATTGCAAAGTATCAAGATTGTTTTTTAGGGAATTCCATTATATATAAGATGTCTACAAAGATTGTCAGAGAACAGCATTTTTCACTAAAGAGAGGGGAAAAAAGTGATATGTATTTTAATAGGGAATGGGAGTATGTTGTGAAGGAAATATTTCTTTGTCTATTAACATCAGGGAAAAAATAAAAAGCATTTTCTAATAAATTTTGAAAGAGGGTAAACTTGGCACTGTGCTTCATGATCCCATTTTCAGAATACTCAAACCTCAGTGGTGAGTAGGCCTGTGTTACATCTTTAATCTTTCACTTAGGAGGAAGCTTGATAGGATTTTATGCACTGAGACAAGAATCACCACAGATTCAGCAGATGAAGAAATGATCTTGTTTCTTCCATTATGCTGATACAGGAAGTTAGCTTTGGCTATTGAAATAAAATTATTCTTGAATATTCTATCTTTACATGTCAAGTTCCTTAAATCAAAGAGAACAATTTGTGTGCATGTCCTGGGTTGTAATGTGGGGTGTAACCAAAGTATGTGTTCCATCACCATCTACGTCACTTCTTGATGAACTGTTAACAATGGGTCGTTCACAGTAGCTGCCCAGTACACACTTGATTCCTCAGGCTACAAGCTGAGAAGAGGCAAACCATGTGAGGTGGGATAGTGTTTCTTATCTCAACTGTGATAACTCCCCCCGGGAAACAGCAGCACCGCCCACCCTGAGAGGGTCATCTCTGCTTATGGGCCATAACAAACTGAACAGGCAACAGCAGAATAGCACAACTATCAGGGACTCCAGAAATATCCTATGACTCATAGGATTACATCACTCCATTGTGAAGCTCCCCGCCCTGGGGGAGGTACCACCTAAACACCACCAGATATAACCCGAGGAGTTTGCAGACTGGACCCACCACCACCACTGGACACCCAGCAGAGAACCTGAAATCCCGTGTGAGGAACGGACCTTTCTACTGGACCGCTGCTTTTGATGAAAGTGCAGCCGCCATTCCAACGGGTTTGCAAACCACTGTTGTACTGTGACTTTGTCGGTTTAAGCCAGTGTTTCTTCATTGCTGCAATTATTGTAACCTTTCTATTAAGTTGTAACTGACCTAAGAATCTCTCTCAGGGTTTGTTTGGGTTCATTTCTCCCGCTGGTTACTTTCAAACCAGCATAGTGCATCAGAAAGCTGGAAGCCTTCTTAACCTAAACTTTTCTAAGTACTACTATCATTAACCCACAGTTTTACTACAGTTTTGGTAACTTGCTTATTTGAGCTTCTGACTGTAACCTATAAGTAAAATCTTATCTTCAACATGTCTCAAACTATTTTCCTATATTAGCCAGTACGTGAATGAACAACGTGAATAGCAATAAATAAGCTGATTCATTGATGAAAGGTCGCAATAAAGTGTTCCCAGGCAATTAATTATTTAAATACAATAGAAAACCACATTGAAGTCCCAATAAAAATAAACAGTATTTGAAAATAACCTGTGTAAGTTGTTTTAGGCAGCAGAAATTGCTTACAGTGGCCATAACACCTTTAAAATGGAACTATCTTAAACAGTGTTGCTTCTGCTCTCTCTCCCAAAGCATTAGTCCTTGTAAAGAACTTTAAGGAGGTAGGGAAAAATCCTCTGTAAGTGGGTTTAATGAAATCCCGTTGGTGTTTTGATACACAGATAAAAACCCTTTCACTTCCTGACAGCTCAAGGGAAAATCAGTATTCATCACCATATGGAGTAATGAAGCATATTTTCATGCTGAATTTCTTACTATAGGAGACATTCTATTTGCAGCAATACTGTGGGAAAGGAAGCAAGTCCCAAATGGGAGCTCAGAATTTGGGGCAGAGTCAGACTGACTCTGCTCAGGAACATTTTTCAAAGTTTTAGAAATTACTTTGAAGGTCCATGGACCACAGCAAAATAAAAACAAACCCAAAGATTGCAAAGAGTAGGTTGAGATTACCAGTATTAAGGCACTGCATTAATTCCTTTGATTATTCAAATATAGACAGCTGTTTAATAAAGCCAAATAGGTTAAGTCAATTCAAATAAAATATACTCTGTATAGGTGACTTCCTGCACTATTTAGTCTCCTCGATTAACAAACATTAATAGTATCTCTTGTCACTGCAAAGCATTTAAATCCTTTATTGCTTTCTTATTTTCAAAATTACTGTAAGAAAGGAAGACAGGAGAAACTGTGTAAGACTTAAGTACTAAGCTGATCTGTTGTTTGCAGTTCTACCAGCAGATTTGCTGGATGAAATGCAATCTCCGAGCTCCTGCTTTTCCCAGCTGCAAAACTGATACAATCAATACAATTGATACAATTGATACAATCTGCACTGTTTTTGAAACTTAGTTTGCTTCTGTTTACACAACACTATGATAGCCTCAAGTAGGCAATTCTGTGGTGGTGACAATGAACTGTGACTTTGCTACAGTGATAATGATAAATAATTATAAATAATTATAAATTATAAAAATTGTTTTGATCAAGCATCGTGTGGTCAGAAGGACAGGTAGAAAATGTGCACATCAGTGCTGGACTGGCACCAGGTGTTGTCAGAATTAGACTGCTACTGGCCCAAATACAGAGGTTTTGTGAGAGGACCCCTTGTCCTGACTCTCTTTGGGTCATCTCTCTCAGGCTTAGCAGGCCATATGATGAATTTCTTTTCAGTGAGAAAGTTGCTTTTCTCTATTCATCATTAGGAGATTTACTAAGATGCTGCTCCTTGCTAATGTCTCTAGGGTGCGACACACTGTGCCTGATTGTCCCAGTGTGGTACTTGGCTCATTTGGTGGCTTACTGTATTTGAAGTCTGGGATATCAGTCATTCCCTCTACTGCAAGGTGGGCTGTGGACTAGCATAAAAATCATCTTCCTCACCTTCCCCTGGACTCATTTCATGGCTTCATCTGGTGACAAAGTGAGTCCATCCAGCCTGAAATTTTCTGCAGCTGTTTGGGAAAAAAAGTGAATTCAAATCATTCTTGTTATTAATTGTGTAAGACTAGTGTCAGTGTAGTAGCTGAGGGTTCCATGGGCCCTTTGCCAATGCTGCACTTTTGGTAGCTTAACCTCTCACAGTTAATGAGCTTGCTTTATTTTTCATGTACCTTTTTTGACTGTACAGTAGAGAGCTCTCTTGCCATTACTTTATTTCACAGCAAAGATCAAGTGAAAGTTTGCTTCCACCCTCCAAACTTCCACCCAAGTAAATTTTTGGGCATGATGGAATGGCCTTATTTTTCCAGCAGTGCTATAATGGATGTTAGCAGTCCCCAGCACTCCAGGATTGATTATATGGAATCATCCTATTAAGTTTATCACAGCTCAGCTATTCCACTTTTGCAACAGTAATTATAAAATCAATATGGAGAAAAGATTTAGATAAATCAGCAGTTGAAAGAATGATAAATAGATGTTCATTGAAACAGAAATAAGCTTTAAATACACCAAATGTAAAGCAGTCCTTACAGAAATAAGGAGTGTAAGCTTACTTCAAATAAGAAATTATTGGAAGGCAGCAACTAAAAGGAGCTGGGTCTAACAGTGAGGAACAGATGATGTGCTGTGCAGGAGCACGGGACCCTCGTACAACGAACCAATATGATTACGCAAGAATCCGTTTATTGTTTGCATTATTCCATTCTTATACATTTTCTGCAGCTGTCATTCACACGATCACGCATGACCCGATTGGGTCTCCCGCATTGTCCACACGTCCTGTATGCACCTCTCAGGACACCTGATTGGTCTCAGTCCAGGATGGTACAGTCCCTCTTCATCTGGTTTTTTTCACTCTCTTGTTATTCTCTCTTCTAACATCTTCGTTCCCAATTTAGAACTGCTTGCATTCCTCAGGCCCTGATAAAGGTACTGAAGATAACTTGGCTGGGGCACACTGACAGGGTTTTCATGCCTTACAACAGTGCTGTAACAGCACCAAGTGAGATGCTCTGCAGGCAGGTGAGTAAGGGAGTACTAAATATGAGCAAGGAAGTGATTTGTCTTGTCACAGCACAAGCGAGAATGATGATACTGGTATATGGTGCTGGATTTTCAGTAACTCCTTTTAATGTTGTGACATGCAAATGATGCTCTAAAAAGGGGAATAAAAGGTCTGACGCTTTTGAAGGTAGATGAAAAGTCATTGTAGTGGGAGATGGTTCAGGCTCTTTAATACTTTAAAATCAAAGAAGAAAGGAAAGGAGAAGTGAAATGTGACAAAAATACATAGAAATTGAACTGGAGGAAAAAGAATAAAAACTGAACAGCCCACCCACTGTTCACCAGACTAGTGGTGCCCAGCAGCTGGAAGCTGAAGTCTGACAAGTTTGTCTTGGAATTGGATTTTTCTGTTGTTTCCCCCCACCCCTTCTCCATTGCAATGTGGTGGTGAAACACTGGACCTAATTACCAGGGAAGGTGTAATGCTTTCCGTAATCTGATGGTGTTTTAAATCGAAACCACCTGCATTCCTGGAAGTTTTGCAAATGCACATTAGTGGATTCAGTGCAGAACCAACTGTGTGAAAGACTAAAGCCTTTGGTCTTACAGGAGCTCAGGGTAATGAACTAAAATCTCTTCTCAATTTATCTGGTGTTCAGGGCCTGCATGACATTTTCTGTCAAGTCAACTTTCTACCCTGCCCCACACAACTTGTGGTTCAGGTGGGTTTTAGAGTACAAGCTGAATAAAGGAATCTATCAACTCTAATCTATCAATTTTTTTTTTTTGGTATCTCTTTGCTCGTAGTGACTGGAATGATAAAACTAACTATATATATTTTCCTTTTCTCTATTTATTTGAGTGGACAACACATTATACTCATGATTAAACAGTACTACCCTGTTTACTATGGTGCATAATAACTTCACGTAGTAGTTCCTACTTGTGTTTTTGCAGTTTGCATGCACATAGACACACACACACGTGTATGCATGTTAAAAATATGTAAAAATACATATGTGAAAACAGGAAGATGTTAAAAAAAAACCCAAACAAAATAAAATAAATATAGGTAGACTGTAAGGGGAAGGGCAAGTATTAAAACCACTTACCTCACTTTTAACCTGAATACAAACTAACAATACTTTCTATAGATTTAAAGCACTGCTATGGGTGCCACTTCTGTCTATGATATAACTTTTGAATTCCTGCCATTCTGTCCCTTGCTCTAGGAGGTCTTATGTTCCTCTGACCATCAGATGCTGGTCATTTAATCCTTAAAACCAAACTTTGAGTGAGGCATGTGGGGAATATTATGAAAGTCACTATTTCAGTTTTTTTTATGCACCAGCAATCCCTTTCGCTGTTGTCCTTCCAATTTTGGGTTTATATATTAATCTCAAAGCAAAATTCATATTAAACCAACAAGTTTCAAGGACAGCAGTGAATTTTTTTTCATTACTGGGCAATGCTTTATGTGTTCACTCAAAGCTTTTTTGAACTTTTCAGTGGCCGTGAGTCTGGTGTTGTAGACTGGATCCTTGGCTAGACTTTCACTCTTACTCATCATTGAGATCAGTGAAACCACAATGCTTTGTAGTAGCTGAGGATCCAACCTCTCTCTTAATCAGAATCATAGAATGGTGTGGGTTGCAAGGGACTTTAAAAATCCAGCTGTCTACTGTGGACAGGAACACCTTTCACTAGGACAGGTTGCTCAAAGCCCCATCCAACCTGGCCTTGAACACTTCCAGGGATTAGGCACCCACAACTTCTCTGGGCAACCTGTTCCAGTGCTCCACTATCCTCTGAGTAAAGAATTTCTTCCTAATATATAATCTAAACCTACCCTGTTTCACTTTGAAGCCATTCTGCCTTGTTCTGTCACCATATGCCATTGTAAAAAGTCTCTATCCCTCTCTCTTGTAGGCTCCCTTTAGGTACTGGAAGGCTGCAATTAGGTCATCCCAATGATGCCTTTATCTGCTTAAAATCAGAAGCTGGACAATTGTTATGAGGGTAGGGAAAGCAGTTACCTTTATTTGAGGTCCTCCCGGAGTACAAAGCACACACTGATCAGTTTTGTGTCCCGTCCCAAGTGTCCGTTCTCCTTTTTCCCTAGAGTGTGTGTACCTGTAGCATCTTTATAGGTTTACATCAAATTAAAATAGTTTATAAAAATCTTCCAATTAGAAATACGGTTAATGAGGTGATCCCCTTTGGCTCAGGCTCCTACCGAAATCCCTGCCTAATGCTGCTAGCTATTGTAGTTTGAGCTTTTAGGAGACATGGGACAGAGAAGTGTCCCTGGTTCCCGGAACACTAGTGGTGATAAGGTTGACATAGGAATCTTATTCTCACTATAGGCATAGGGACTAGGGGATAGGGACTAGGGGATAGGGAAAACTACTGCCTAGGAATTTACAAGGTTAGAGGGTAAAGGCTACAGGGCTACAGGACTACAGTGCTACTAATATACTATTAATATGAAAAGCATAAAAGCAAAAATCTCTTTGGCATCACCAAAGCCTTCTCTTCTTCAGGCTAAACAACCCCAACCCTCTCAGCCTCTCTCCATACCTGAGGTGCTCCAGCCCCCTGCGCATCTGTGTGGTCTTCTCTGGACTTGCTCACAAGAGGTCTGTGTCCTTAAGTTGTGGAATCCAGGGCTGGCTGCAGTTTTCCAAGTGGGGTCTTGGCAGAGAGGAACAGAGTGGGGGAATTACCTCCCTGGACCTGCTGCCTGTGCTGGTTTTGATGCAGCCTAGGATGCAGTTGGCTTTCTGGGCTGCAAGCTTACATTGCCAGGTCATATCAAGCTTCTCGTCTACCAGCTTGACATCACCCAGAGTCTGAAAAATTTTATATGTCTATCAGTCCAAAAAGGACTGAATTGTATCAACCTGCTTACTGTAGCTCTTCTGGAGTGCTGTTGTGAATAACTTACCAACTGCCATATGCTTAAATTGAGTGGCCAGATAGTCTGGTTGATCATCAAAGTTGTTCCTGAATACATATGGGAGGAGGTGTCCTTTCACTGCATCCCTCCAAATTGCTTTCCTCACTGAGCTACCTATTGCAGTCTGTGCCACATGACAGCAGAGACAAAAACACTCTAATGGTCCTTAGTCACCATGGCTGAATTTCTGAAACCCTGGAGATATAGTGCAAGAAAATAAGGCATATAATTTCTAGTTTATTGAATCTATACCACTATCTATATTGCTTCTTTGGTACTAGTTTGCTTAAGTATGCAAAAAGGGGGCATGAAAATGACATTTATTGGAAATTTGTGGATTGACTTGATAAAATTTGAATTCTAGCACACTGGAGCATTTTCTGGTCTGCATACAAAGCTGAGAGTTTGGCAGGAGTTCTGGTATTCTCTTTCCAAAAAAGCTTTTCTTATGCTTGTGTTTCCCATCAAAATATATATTTCTAGAGAATTTAGTTACTATAAATTTGGATAGCAAACTACTGGGTTTTTTTAGTAAACAAGAAGTGAATATTTATTGAAAATCTCCTATCATTTGGCTCACTATTTGTAAACAGCTTGCAAGTACAAATAACAGGAACTAATGGAACTCCACTTTTTCTTCAGCAATCTGCCCCGTGGCAAAACTTATCTTATGAAACTTAATTTTCATTGTATGAATCACTAAAGATCATTCCCAAAATACAATTTTCTGAACAAGTCCTTGGGGATCAATTCCACTACCTAACCAGAAGTAACTTTGACCACATTACAAAGCCAGTGTATGTTGATTATAGAAGAATTTCTTTTTGCATTCAGATAGGAAAATAGTGGCTTCTGGCTACAGCATAAACAAAGCTTTGTCTTTTTTTTTCCTCATTAGCCTAGTGAATTTAAATGTGACTGTTCCTGCTGTGACTATGTGGCTCGTGGTTCATTACTGCAAGAGGGTTTTTCTAACAGATCACAGCATGCGCGTCATAGCTAGCTTGATATTTGTAGAAAACTGTTATTTCTCTATGGTGCTTCACAAGAAATTACGTCAGGGTCATCTATTGCTTATAAACATTTTATTGTGGTAATAACCAATCACTTTTCAGAGTTGCAGATAACTTTTTTTTTAATTGGGGTAATAAAAAAAACTAGATACTTTTCTACTAATTAACACTGTGACTAGATATGTCAACTTTTCATTCCGTTTGTCTGAGGGTGTTTTGCTTGCTTCCCTTTGGCTTTGAAATTCTTTGGCTTTTTTGGACATAGGGACGTTATACACTGAAGCATCACTAAAGCCTCATAGATAGAAAGAGCTTCAGTGCCCTTTGTGATTCCCTTTGTGCAGAAGTGTTAAATATCGATTGGTGTAGCAAATAGAGCTGGGAAGACTCTGAGCCCAGTGGCTCTGTGGTTAGCTGGGAGATAAGGAGGCATCCATCCCCTTGTCTGTGCTGTTCAACACATTCTTTGCATTGACGAGTCAGTAGAGCAGCACAGAAAGCTGTGTTTATCTGGCAAAGAATCGGATACCCAAACCAGTGGTCTATGTATCCTTTTTCTCCTGTTCTTGGCTCAATAGATATTTGATTCATCCCTGTGAAGCGGCTTAGCTTTGGTAGAAAAGATTTATACCACTGCCTTTCTGGCCTCAGACTGTCCTGTGTCTGGAGGATTAAATATTTCCTGTGGTAGGTGGCAGCTTCAAAAAGATGAAGGATGGAACTGAGTTCCTCTGCTATATGTTCTGTCACTGGTTTAATGCTGGCAGTAAGAGAGACGAGAAGACAAGACAGAACATCACCATTGTCAGCTCTTTCTCTGGCACTCTTCTACCAGATACACTTCCAGATCTGCAAGCATATTGCAAATAGGGGTCCTGAAAAGGAAGTGGGTACCACACAGCCTAATTTGGCTAGAGCTGAGTTTAGAAACCCAGACACTTGCCGATGGACACTGTCAGGACCTGAGTAGCTCTTGGAAGCACTTAAAGCAGAGTTTTACCAGCATGAAGACTCTTAACATGGAAAATTTAGGTCCTGTTGTCATGGTTTGACCCGGTGTGAGACAAATTTGATTTGTTTGGTTTAAAACAGGTAAAGGACAGTTGTATAGACCACTTAGTGTTCCTGTGACGTCTCTGTGAAAGGAATGTTATAAAAACCCTAGGAAGTGACGCAGCACTTGCTCTCACTTCCTCTCTTGCTTCCTTGCTCTCTGCTGACCACGAGCAGGAGAGGCTTACCCCCCCCCCCCCGGGCCAGGGGCCCACGGCCTCGGGGCCTGGCAGGGGCAGCCGGCCTCACCCCCCAC
>VZRJ01010923.1:227607-325924 GCA_013397565.1 Ptilonorhynchus violaceus | reverse complement strand
GTGCCTTTAGGCTGGAATGACTTACTCTTAAAATGTTTAACCCCATTTGACTTTTCTTGTGACCCACAAACTGCGGAGTGTATTGTGGGAGAGAAGATACACCACTGCAAAAACCAGGTGTTTCTGGAAAGTTTGGAACCATGCTGAAGATACTTCTTAGGGAACTGTCTTCCATGGGATAGATCCCACTACACTACAGAAAGAACTCTCTTTATCCCATAAAGTGGCAATAAGAACTCTTAATCATAAGATCAGAATCTCATGTTTATATCCTTTGCATGATCAGTGAGGAAGGATTGGAATGTATGGGGGGAGAATTATTGGAATGTATGGGGGGAGAATTATATTGGTATATTATGCCTTAATATTTTTATTATTTTTTATTCTTTCTATTCTTAGTAGTGTTAGTGAAATAAATTATTTAATAATTTTTCAAGTTCACAGCCTGTTTTTGCTGTCTCCTCTCCTCTGAAGAACTAAGCGCAGGGATCTGGAGTTTACCTTCAGGTTAACCGTTGACACCTGTGGATTTTGAACTGACTCTGTGATTGAGTAGTAGCTGAGGGGGAACATATGTGTGGATTCAGTTTGTGGTGTTTGAACCTCATTTCTCTGCTAAGAGAGCTCCTACTTCTGCCTGCTCTAGAGGGAAGAGGAAAATGAGACATCACTGTCAAGACTGGCTTTGGTTCTGTGGTGCAAAACAAACTCTAGTTTGGCTTGGTGGTGTATGCTAAAATAACTAATTCTTTAGTAGCTATAGTTAAATGTGGTTTTAATCTATTTGCAAATTTCTTAGCTATGGGAGGACAGATTTTCTGGAAGCTTCAGACTCAGGCTAGAACTCAGCATGGACTTAGTTGTTAGTTGGCCAGGGAGGGATGTAACACGTTTGTATGGACTAGATTCACTTTGGAGGGAAGACTGAAAAGAGATGCTGTGTATGAAGCAAGAACTTAGGAAAAATATCTTCACCTAAAGCTTTGGTTATTCACTGGAACAAGCTCCCTAGGGAAGTGGTGGAATCACCATCCCTGGAATAGTTCAAAAAACAAGTAGATGTGGCATTTCATGGTATGGTTTAGTATGTATGGTGGTATTTGGTCGAAGGTTGGACTTGATGATCTTGAAGGTCTTTTACAGCTTTAGTGATCTATGATTCTATAGCTTCAGAAAGGCTGTTTGAATGCAACACAAAGATGAGTCCAGTGTGCACAGATAGTGAAGAAATATTCTTGCTTCTCTTGTACAGCTCGAGGAAAATCTTCACAAAGTCAGAAGGCCAGATTCAAAGAGGAGGAGCCAGAAAGGATAGACTGAAACTTTTCTCAACAGGAATTCCCCTTAGATTTCCTTTTGCTTCATTAATGTTAGTGCCTCACACTATTGTGTAATATGCATTATCTTGGCAAAACACATTTCTCGTGGTGTGAATAATATTCAGGATGCTATCGTTCAGTATTTGTTTTGTAGTTGTAACAGTATCAGTATCTGAGCTCAGAGAAGTAATAGTTTTTAGTTTTCTCATGGGGAAGGACTAATTCTGCTTTTGTAGCTGTGAATTTAAAGGATGTAGCACACCTACTTATACTCATTTGAAATATCAAGCAGAGGAAGTATTGGAAAATATTCATGCTAAACACTGATCTTGTTGTGATCATTGCATCATGTGCTTGTACATTTCCTTTTGGGATAGGAGCACTGAGCTGGATTATCTGTTATCCGTTAACAGCTGCCAAGCAGATAGGCAGATGCTGTTTGTGTATACAAGAAAAGGCTTGAAAATACTCCAAAAAATAAGTGGAATTCATTCTCTGAAAAATTTTTTCATTTCTAGTTAGGTTTAGTATCAAACTGGCTGGGGTATGATGAGTTATTTGTATCTTATAAAAATTAATATGAATTAATACATTACATGTGGTACATGTGAACTGTAGAGAAGGGAAATATAACCTCACTCTATAGCAGAGTGCTGTTCAGAAATTTAGAGTGCCAGGTATCTAAATTTTTCCCTGCCTTATCCCACAACAGCTCATGTTTGTAACCTTCCCTACAGAAAATAGTATGACATATTCCATTCCCCATACACTTTCCAAGGCCACTGCAAGACAGCAGTAGTCAAGTGGGGAGGTTTTGAGTAGTGTTACTCTCCTTGCCCTCTAAATGAGAGATCACACACAAGTGAATTCATTTAGACTTTTTTTTTGTGATGTTCTATTGCCTAATACTTAAATATCTGGTTTAAGAGTTGTTTTTCTGGGGCAATGTGGAGCATCATATTTAATGATGCAACTGGACAAGACAGGCAATAGAGAACCTACAATATATAACATATTCTGCAAAAGATAGGAGAAGCCTTATCCCAAAATACTGCCACAACCAGTCTATATAGCTTAAATTTGTGTGTCTAAGCCTTTTATAAAAAGTGGCAGCTTGTATCTCCTGATGGATGTTACCAACCAAACATACTTCTTCAAACTGGTTTGCAGACAGATTCGATTCAGCAGAGAATCAGACCAGAGACATTCATTCTTGGTGTTTGCGGTGCTCTGATTTCCGTAACCAAGGCAAGAAAATAAATCATACTGGAGCTCTGGAGCATAAGTGTGAGACAGTGGCAAAAATATCACTGTAAGTTCTTTTAAATTTGTGACATCCTTACATTTTGTATGTTGCCTTCTGTTACCAGCTCCTGGGTTGTCTGTGTCTGGTGTGATATCACATTAGTATTATGTAAAGTGACATTTTAAAAGCCTTAGGTGTCATATTTTTATAATAAACACTTACATGAATGCTTGTGTAAAAAGACGCATTATATAAATATTCAGATATTTAAGTGAAGTTGTGTTGATCTGATTCACATTTCCTTTCC
This sequence comes from Ptilonorhynchus violaceus, assembly GCA_013397565.1. Classification (NCBI taxonomy): domain Eukaryota; kingdom Metazoa; phylum Chordata; class Aves; order Passeriformes; family Ptilonorhynchidae; genus Ptilonorhynchus; species Ptilonorhynchus violaceus. The sequence goes on along the minus strand of VZRJ01010923.1, from coordinate 323,052 downwards.
TACAGGAGAATACTGCTTGGGTCATGTGTGTTTACCTAACCAGGACAGCTAAGGAAGCTTTCTCTGAAAAACATTTCATATGTGTTTTGACAAGCATTATAAAATATTCGTATTATCAACTGTGCAAAATTTTTGTTGAGCACACATTTCTCTGTACTTAGAGGTGATCAAGGATTTGTAATTATTCTTTGGAATAATAGAAACAGACAAATATTTTCTTGAAACCGACCTGAAGTCAAAACTGTACTGTTTAGGTGTTTTAAAAAAAATAAAATTAAGGGCCACTTAGTCATGCAAATTCATGTATAATTAAATGCCAGAGCACTTCCTTGGAGGTCAAGAGATTTTGAAAGTAAATAATAACATTGGCTAGACTCCATCGGCAGCACATCACACAAGTCACTCTTCTGCAGGCTTGTGAAAGTATTCATGACCCTTGCTGGGTCCCCAGTCTCCCATGTATTTCACGTGCTGTATTTTTTCAGAGTACAAAAATCTCTTATTTTGCTGTGGCGTTTTTCAGAAACATCTTTTTGGCCTTCTGGAGTCTGCATATGGCCTCTCCATGTGAATGAAATGGTAATCATCAAATTGTTTATTACCTAACAAGTGAGAAATTCAGTTACACTTAATAGTAAGTTGTCGCACTTGGTGTTTAAAGCTTCCCTTTGTGTGTTTGTCTGTTGTAAAACAGTGTAGATTACAGTGGAGAATACTTCAAGGTTACATTAGAGGATTTTTTTGCTCTATTTGAGTTCTTTAGTTCTGAGTTTTTCATTTGTGTAATAACTCACTCCTATGGTTTCCAGTGAACTTGGAAAAATGGCATCCTACTTTGTTGGTTGGCCAATTTGATACATTATTACATCCACAAAGAGATACAGGTCTTTCACAATCTGCTTTACCCTACAAAAACAGATCCTGACCCAGATATATCAGAGTCATAAAAAGATTTTGAAACAGACTGCAACACATTTATCTCTTTGGCTTGGCTCAGAAAGAGCACAAAATTTTCCAGCATCTTCTCCTTTCTCTTTATACGGATCGTATCTGAAAGAGTCCATGTGCCTAACGAAATCTAACCTGTGGATACATGACACTGTTCCTGTTTTATTTGGATTAGCTTATATTGACTGTCTAGGAATTCTGGCGCATTCGATTGCAATTACAATTTTTTTTCCATAGAACAGAAATAGAATATAACTGACAGGATGAAATGGTGAAATAAACTGTACTAAATAAGTTCTTGTTAATTTTCTCAGAAATTTTTATCAAATGAAAATAATGAAGTGAATGCTAATGGTTGTGTTATTGTGTGGACTCCTAAATTTACTGATCTCTAAACTAGCACCACAACTGATCTTCATGTTGGGGGATCATCTGAGAAAATACTGACAGATTTAAATAGAAACAATGGCTTATATGGAGACTTCTAGAATCATGAGCTCTCCAGTTCTCTTAACTTTTAAATCAAGATCTAAGGCACTTAAAAATATTAATATTATCAGTTAATTCAGTCAGAAATTATAGCATGCTGCATAAAACATTTGGTGAAGTTCTAGAAATTGATACCAAAATCGGCCAGATAGAAACTTTCTAACACAGTTTTGAGTATTAGAAAGCAGGCATTCTTTATTACAACATGCTGCTCTCTTGGAGGATCCTTCCTCTAACGGAGTGCCCTGAGTGTCAGGTAGACATTTTAATCATAAATACTGATTACATATTAATTAGCTATCCCTGCTTACTTGATATGTATGTGTTACTTTAGTTTACATAGTTGCACCCCTTATCGGAAGTCTTATGATTCTTTGGGGCCTGTCTTCAATGTCCAGTGTCCTTTTTAGGTGGCTGTTCCTCAACACCTGTTTTTGAGTAAGCACAATATCGTTGTTTTGCGTAACTTCTACTTTGTCAGCCTTGCAGAGCTGAGCTGGCACCCTGCCTGCATTTTGCATGACTTCCGTTTGCTTAAGTTACATCCTTTAGCTATTTCTCCAAGGCTGTGCTGTTCTGTTCTACTGTCTTTATCAGAGTAAAATGCTGCTCTCTTCTACTGTCCTTATCAGAATCATGTGTCATACTGAGGTTCAGAATATCTGATACCCCATATTTTTAAAACAGCCTGTGCTTGAAAGACATAAATTAAGAAAACTCTGTGAAGATATGTTAAGAAAATAGTTATTTCTATAGGAAGCCAGTCTGTATGAGGAGCAATGTGGCTGGATTTGGGTTGGCTAAATATTAAAACTGATGATTGTGCAGGTATGCCTGAACAGTGTAGCAACTGAAATTGCTGTAGTTGTAATTGCACAGCTGTCTGTTTTATAAATAATATCCTGGGATTTCTTGATGTTACAGCTATTGGTTACCCTTTCATTACTAGGCTGTTTATGTACTTATGGAAGATGCAGAGAATTTTTCCTAGCAAAAAAGCTTCCTTTAAAAATTAACTCACGAAGGAATTATCAGAACAAGTTACAGGAAAAATTTTTATTAATATTAAAATCTGTGTCTTGCCTGTCTTTTTGAAACAGCATTGCATTACATTGCAAGTTGTGACTTTTAATAAATAATAAACTGAAAATGTTTCATTTATTTATTTGTTTATTTATTTATTAGTTATTTTTTGGTTATTCCAACTCCACAAGGATTTTATGGCTATTCATGTGGCTATTCGATGAGAATGGCTTTCTACACTGATCACTGCAAGCTTACTGCCTTCTGATCTGATCTTACTCCTCAGAGGAACAGGTAACATCAGGTTTTAGTGTTTGAAAGGACAATCAAGCAGAGGGGATGTTTATTCACATGCATTATTTAAAGCAGAAAAGAATGATTGCAACCCAAGTCATCTGAGCCCTGAACCATTACTGTGTTGACATACCTTCAGAAGTAAAATATTTTGTTTGTAGAACGCCGTCTGTCTATTCGCTACTGTTGCACTATCAGAAGTAGTGATCAGCTGGCTAGTGGGAAAGGAAGAAATTAAATGGGACAAAAGAAGGCTGTATTGTCATGCAAATGCTTTAAAAATTTTTTTTAAACAAGCCTCAGTAGTGTGTCTGGAATGTAAACCCCCTGACAGTAGCAGGAAATGCTTTGAGATGTCTGCAATGGTGTTCAGAAATCTGTGCTTAGGTGAAAGCATCTTCCTCCTGTGCTTGTTACCTATGATTAGAGCAGTAGTATATGAACCAGTAGGATGACTGTCACCTAACATTCCGGTTCAACTGCTTACATCTGAATGTGATATGAATATTTTCAGATCTTGTTTTATGAAAAACCCTGAAATACAAATAGTGGCCTTTCCTAGGAGGAAAGGCTTAGGCTCAGAACAAGTTAGAGTTATGTACAGACACATGTTTCTTTGAGTGGATGAGGGAAAATATACCTAGGTCTCTTGTGCACTTTTGAACTTCCTAATTTGTAAGACCCTTAAGGCAATTCTTTGTAAATACCAGCTATGTCCTGACGTGTTGAGTGTATAGCTGCAAGAGAGATGGGGCTGGAAACCTTACCATTGCCTTTAACAGTACAGGATTAAAAATCTGTCATTTCTGAAAAAGGGAGGGGGATACTTTCTCAGCCCCAGCATTTTTTTGTAGGTCATCAGATCTCTATGTTTTTGCTTGAATTTGCTAAACAGCATTACCTATGTTTAATTTAACACAATGACTTCTTGTGCTCTGGTTTTGTTTTATTTCATGTTTTTGTAAAGTAGTACAAGGTTTCCCAAAGTGCTGAATTGAAAGAGTGACGTTAATAGTGATGTTGAAATTGGTTATTTATGAAAATAAAGTATTTGAGTTTGAAATGCAGCTGTAATGGATACCCTGGGAACTTTAGTATCATTTGTCTAAATCAATGAAGGTGCATATATTTCGTTACTAAAGTTGTTAGAGCTGTAGAAACCCCAGGTGAAGAAAGCTGTCTTTCAGATAAGTGTGTAAAAAAACTTGTATGCATAAGCATATTCTTGGGGTTTGCAAAGCTGTGCCAGAAACCTAAGACTGACAAACATGCTACTTTACAACCCTGATAAAGAGCTGAGGTGGGACTCATTTTTCTTTGCACTCTTGCAGTTCTCATCCTGGTTTGCAAAAGTTTTGTAGTGCATCACTGTTGTCATTCTCTTACAGATGATGCATATGAATAAGAGAAGCAATATCAGATATGGTTGCAAAATCCAAAGCTTTGCATATATGAAGTCAAATGTAAAAGAATGACCCAGCAAACGCTCTTCCTCCCTCTATTACTCAGCATGTCAAAATACACTACCTCATTGTACAAAACTTCCCATTTAATCAAGTTCCTGTGTCTAGTGGAATTTTTAAGATAATCTGTAAAAAAGCAAACTGTGGTAAATATATACATAGGAGTTTAGCGTATTGCTGCTTGGATCTCAGGGAGACTTAATGGTGTTGTTCCACAGCTTCTTTCAAATCACATGGCAGGTGTAGGTTTATACTGAGTCTATGTACCTTCCTTAAATAAAGGGACAAGTAACTCTGCCCACCCCAGCATTAAGACAGGCTTTGTGGCACATTTTCTGCATTGCTGGTGTTTTTCTGGTAAAGCATAATGACTTTCAGAGTTTGGGGTATAAAATCAACTATGCCCTAAAAGCTTTTGGTTTGATATACTTTGCATGCATACATCTGGACTATATAGCTTAGACAAAGCACTCTCATATCTCTGCCGGCCAGTAGTGCTTGTAGCAGGAAGTCTGAATTCTGGGAGTATTTTAGTTTTCATAGAAAGGGAGGAAACGTGTTAAGAGTCCTTCTGAATATCGTACATCCAAGAATGAACTGAGTGGAACAAATGCAGAAGAATGTGTACAAGCAGCATTTGCCACCGTCCTCTGGTGACTCATCTTGGTACAATATTGCTTGTGGGAAGAGGTTGAGTTTAGTTCATGTGTCTGCTCCTTTGTCATTGAATTTTGGCTCAAGGCAACAAAAAGGAGGGGAAAATGAGGGAATAAAACTGTTTGTAATCAGTTCCCTGCTGCTTTCTGATTTGCAACTGTTGGTGAGAATACCTATGGTATAAGGTGAGAAAGGGTCTGCCCTCCTAATTATTTTTCTCTACCCTTTAATAATTTATGGTTTTAATTAACTTTAGGCACAAGAAGTACAGACATGAGAAAAAACCAATTCTAAGCAAAAATAATCCCTTCTTTAGACCCTAGAAGAGTGTAGGAGGTGGCCTCTTTGCCCTTCCCCTACACCCACAGAATCTTTTCCATGGCAGGCATTCTATATAAGGCCAGTAGGAAAAGAAGAAATAATTTTTGTTGTTGCTTAGCTGCAAGCTGTTGCAGTTAATCACTATGCAGAAACCTTAAACAAACTAGCCCAAGTATAAGGGAAGAATTGAATTTTCAATCGTTTCATACAGTCAAAACCAGCCAAAGCAATTGGATTCTGATGGCAGAAGACTGAATCTCTTATCAGGATTAGAAAATATAGTTTTTCTGCCTTACAGTGTAATCTAGGAACTGTCATGTCCTGTTTTATACGTTACAATTATTATAAGAGCTTATATAGTCTTCTTCCCTGTATGTTATATGAAAAGAATATTATATGGAGCTCCCCATATGAAGAGCTTCCTGATAAGTTTGTTAGGTGAAGGGCTTTGACTGAAAAACAACCAAAATAATGATCTTAAAATTTCACTGCAAAATGAAGTGTAACTCCGAAAAGCACATTTTTAAAGAGAACAGGAGTACATGAATCATTCAGGTATTTTAGCCATTACTGTGGAGACTTCTTTTTCCTTCAGTTTTGTCCTGGATACCTGGATCTCAGAATCTCAGAATCAGAATCATAGGATGGTTTGGGTTGGAAGGGATCTTAAAGATGATGTAGTTCCAATGTCCCTGGCATGGGCAGGAACACCTTTCACTAGACCAAGCCGCTCAGAGCCCCATCCAACTTGGCCTCAAACACTTCCAGGGACATGGCAGCCATGTTTCTGGGCAGCCTGTTCCACTGGCTCACCACCCTCATAGCAAAGAGCTTCCTCCTGGTATCTAATCTAAACCTACTGTCTTTCAGTTTGAATCCATTCCCCCTTGTCCTGTGACTCCATGCTCTTACAAAAAGTCCTTCTCCATCTTCCTTGAAGGGCTCCCTTTCAGATACTGGAAGGCCACAATTAGGTCACCCCAAAGCCTTCTGTTTTCCACGCTAAACAAACCTAATTCTCTCAGGCTTTCCTCATACAAGAGATGCTCCATCCCTCTGATCGTGTTGGTGTGCCTCCTCTGCACTCGCTCCAACAGGTCCATGTCCTTCCTGTGCTGGGACCCCAGAGCTGGTTACAGCACTCCAGGTGGGGTCTTACCAGAGGAGATGGGTGGAATCCCCTCCCTTGACCTGCCGCCCACACTGCTTTGGATGCAGCCCAGGAATGGTTGAGTCCTATATCAGAACTTTTTAACTAATTTTGTCTTTGAATTGGAAACCAATGACACTATCTCATTGGTTGTACAAGGTAAATTTTATATGATTTATGTATTTATTTTGAAAATTGCTCCATCTCAGCAGCAGTAGTCGTTCTTAGAGTCCCTCCAGGGGTTGCTGCGATGGGAGTGGGTGCCTCTGGACAGTCTGAAGGGTCACTTGCTTGTAACAGAATTTTTCAGATTTTTGCATTGAAATCCTGAGGCACAGAACAGTCTGTGCCTCGGATCATGCAGCAAATAATAAGCAGAGATGAGAGCAGAGAAAAGAGCTCTAGACTTTCAGGCACATGTTTTAACTACTAAATTACTTCTCCTGCAGGAAGCCAAGGAAAGTTTGGCCTTTCCATTTGGTACTGAATCTATATTCTCCCTGGCATCCCTACTTCCATATAGCTTTATATCTCACACCTTCAGCAGCATTCATACTCCTCCATATCCCTATTACTTTTATCCTTTTCTCCTTCTATGTCTTAACTGGGGTCTTGTCCTTTGCAGTATCCAATACCCCTCAGTACTCTCTGCCTGTAGTGATGCAAGGGCATGCTTGGCCTTTCTTTGAATCCCTGTGCTGACTTCTTTTTCCACCATGGTCGGAGAGATGTTTCTTTTCCGTCCATTGTAGGTCTTCATAACCCTTGTACTCGCATCTCTTTATTCTCTTTCTTGCAGTGATGCAAGACTCATCTGAAGCTTGCTTGAATTCTCACATATATGTCATATCTCTTACAATGTAAAAATTCAAATCCCTCCTCATCAGCTACTCTGCTGGATACTCACAAGGCTACAAAAATTCAGAAAGAATCTAGAGAGATAAGTTTTGGTTTGGTTCTTTTGTGTGTCTAAAATTTGTCTTCTTAGGGCCACTTTCTTTTTCTACCCTCTTCTTCTTCTTTACCTCTTTCTCTGTCTTTGTGACTTCTAAGCTTGTTTTCTTTTTTTTAGCTACTGGCCATGGTGGTCTTTCCAATCCTCCTTTCATTTGGGAGAAGCAACTCCTTCCAGTCAAATTACTGAGAATAAAATCAGCTCCTGAAACTTTTTGATAAGATAAATGTTTGGCAATTGACAGGCTGCCTTAATGTATAGTTCAAGGGTGAATGTATACATAACTACCACCTTAACTTCAGTTTTTTCTCAAAGCAGTGGTGAGAAGAGATGTGCTATGACTCAGGCTGAAGCTAAAAACATGAAGCGCCTGGAGGAAGTTTTTAAAATATCCCTCTTTTCTTTGAAACAGAACCATTTAGTGTGCATGGAGACCCAGACTGTAACTGATCTTCTAGTCCTTGTTTCCAAATAACCTGAACCCTCCTAGTGTGGATTCCTTTAAACTGGAGCTCTTAATGCCCCTCCTGCATTATAGGTAGTGCATTTCCCTTGTCTGCGTGAGATGCTCTCTAGGTCCAACCTTCTACTCCCCTACAGGGAAACCGGAGAGGGATTCTTCATCAGGAAATGTAGTGACAGGGTAAGGAGTAATAGGTACAAACGGAAAAAAAGGAAATTTAGGCTAGATATGAGGAAGAAGTTTTCTGCTGTGAGGGTGTGAGATACTGGAGCAGGTTACCTGGGGATGTTGTGAATGTCCCATCACTGGAAGTGTTCAAGGCCAGATTGGATAAAGCCTTGAGCAGCCTGGTCTACTGGGAGATGTCCTTGCTTGTGGCAGGGGAGGGTGGGACTAGGTGGTTTTTTAGGTCCCTTCCAACCCTTAATATTCTATGATTCTATGAAATCAGTCTTGGTTTTGGCTTTTTTTTTGGGGTTTTTTTGTGGTATCCAACAAAATAACTCCTAGGGACCAATACTCCTAAAGATAAATCAATCACATGAAGCTTCAACCATGAAGCTCACGTGACATAAGCCCTTAATAGCCTGCAGTTCCTAATAAACATAGTGGTTTTTTCAAAGTGGTATATTCCCTGTGGAGAAAAACATTTGAGAAAGGCTGCATTGAGGATTATGAGATCTAATTTGGTTGCACTGTCAGGCATATTATTTTACTTGATTTGCCACATGCTTTTCAAAAATAAACCTCATCTTGCCATATCTATCGAGCACTAAAAAGATACTGCCCAATTCCTTTATATTCAATAATTTTTAGAAATCAGGACATCATTATTAGATAGCGTGGTTCGGGCATGTCTCAGTAACGACATGTCATGGCACGAACAATTCTGTTTGACATTCTCCTCCAAAGTTACTGAAGGATTGCATTTGCTCCCATTTGGATTGTACTACATTACTTGCAAGGCTCACAACATTTCTCTCTTATTCTGTAGGATTCATAAAGAGAGTGGAAGTACTGCTTCAAGAATTGATTGCCAAGGGACCTTCTTTCGAATAGCCTTGATCCAATTATAGTTTGATATTTTCCATTTCTGTTTTTTGTTAATCTATCAATTAAGTGTTTATTAAAGACTGTAATAATAACAATTCCAGCAGAATTTATTACAGTGCAAAACTTTTTCTTGTACAAGATCGGATTTCTGAATGCATTAAGACACCTCCATAATAAACACTAATTCTGAATGGTAAGAATACTGAAATGAAAGCTGAATGGGTATTCTTTACTGATTAGATCAACCCTTGGAAACTAAGTGATTTCCTTCAAAGCTTATTTCTTCTAGAGTTAGAAGAGTAAAATTTCCCACGGATTAGAGGTAAAAGTGTAAAACTTCATTTATGACTTTATTAATATATTAATATTAATTAGCTGAAATTATGTTCTTCTTTAAAATTGTCTCATTTACACTGTTAACAAAATAATTTTATTCAAAGGTGTCACTGGACACCTTTAGTTTAGTTCATGTGTCTACATGATAATGTTGAGGTTGGCCTATGTGTGCTTGATAATGGTGATGCTTGCAAATCATTTAGATGCCTTGGCCCATACTTTCTGTACCTGCCTCTGAAATTATTTCATAAAGGATAAAAAGGCTTTTTCCAAAAGTAGTTGGATATAGGCTCTGCTCGGTGGTGCCAAGCAATAGGACAAGAGGCAATGGGCAGAAATTGTTGCACAGGAAGTTTCACCTGAATATGTGGAAAACTTCTTTACTGTGTGGATGCCTTAGCACTGGAACAGGTTGCCCAGAGAGGTTGTGGAGTCTCCCTCACTGGAGATATTCAGGAACCATCTGGACACAATCCTGTGCCATGTGCTCTGGGATGACTCTCCTTGAGCAGGGAGGTCGGACCAGATGACCTACTGTGGTCCCTTCCAACCTTATCCATTCTGTGATTTATTTTAAAAAGGAAAAAGGATATAAAGTTGCAGAAAGTTGTTTATGAGAATTTTCACAATTATTTAAGTGCCTCATTGTTTTTAAATCTGATAATATGATTTGTTCCTTTTAAAATTTTACTAAATAAATTCTAACATTGAAGACAGACAATGACATACTGATTAAAAATGGCCTTTCACTTGACTTTTTCATGTTTTCTTCTGCTGCAGGTGAGAATTGTAGCTGAATGAATGAAAAAACATACAGGCAAATTTTTCTTGTGCCTTTTACGATTTCAGTGAAACTGTTTCTTCTGACATAGCTGGCTAAGAGCCTGTGGAAATTCACAAATTCACTTTACAAAAAGGAGACCCTCTTCTGTAGTTTGCATGTATTATGGAGTATATTCTTTTTTCTCTCTTTTTTTAGTTTAAGTGTCTGTTTGGGACTTTTTTGCTTTGTTTTGTGTTCTTAGGGGTTTTTTTTGTGAAAGAACATGCTGCTTAGGTGTCTGGATTGAAAGGTAACTGCTGATTGCTGTTGGATTGCTCTGGCAGCAGGGATGTTGGGCTCTGTTCTGAACTCTCTGGAGCTCAAGAAGCTGGTTCAGTGCATCAATCAGTGATCAATTTCATTAACCATTACTAACAATAAAACTGAAATGTTATATTTTCTTTTAAAATGGGGAAGCTGCTGATTGGCCTGTCTTACTATGTAGGCTTCTAATTTTCTAACTGTCTTTTATTTCTAATGAAGAATGTGACACTTTGATATATCATCATTGCAAGACAAGTAAAAATAGGGATATCCTACATGGCAGGGGTTTTTTTTAAAATATCAGTTTTTCGATTAAAAAAGAACTTGGCATATGTGCTTTCTCCCTATGCACAGTCATAGGCACTATTTGAAATATGTTACTGGACCACTCATGATAAGAAAGAACAATATAAACCCCTTCACCTATTTAATAAATTACAGTCGTGAACTGTCAAATAGGTGAATTCAGAATTTTGGAAAAGTTTTAGTAAACAGTCTTAACTTAGGTGAACCATATTGGATTATAATAACAATGTTTATGATAAACTGGCATTAGTTTCTATTCTCTTAAAATGCTTCTTATTGAAGAGCAGCTAATGGAGAGATTCTCATAGTCACCTAATCTTTATTCATGTTTCTTTTGAAACACACTGTGCTGAGCATAAATGTCAGGCTTCTCTACTTGGAAATTACTGAAATTCAGTTAAATATGCTGTTAAAATTGGAAGAACAAGATGTACTTTCCTCTTTCTGGAATCCTATCCTCTTTCTAAAAAAGAGCATAGTTGGTAGCAGAAATAACTGAATACTACTGTCTCTCTTTTTAAAATAAAATTCTTAACATGATGATTAACTTCTTGCACAACAAATATAAAGTGAGTGGGACCACAACAAATGGAGTTAGCTGGACAAGTCTCCTTGCACTGTACAGCTGGGATGAGATGTCTTGGCTTTTAACCAAACTTTTTCATCCCCTATTTCTTTCTGTTATTTCTGTGAGAGAAAATAGTTGTAAGCAAACTGAAGCAGTTCAACAAGGAAAGTGTCATGATGATGAAACCCTCATGAAAGAAATAGTTCAGAACACGTTTATAATTTGATCTGTCTCAAAGGAGTATTTTAGGAATAAAAGAGATGCTTTTCTGTGAGAAATTGTGAACATCTGGCATTTTTAAGAACCAAATAGGTATTTTGAAGATTAGATTTCTGTCTCAGCAATATCTAAATTAAGCAATATTTTTGTAATTTTTCTGATATTTTAAATATTTATCAGGCACATACGATTCTGTTTAGACATTCTTGGAACACTGAATACAGAAATTACAAACATTTTATGAATTGGAGCACTCTGATAAATAGAGACAAGTCCAGTTCTGTTTCTGGCAAAATGTTGCAAAAGTATTTGTGAATATTCAAAAATCACATAACTTTATTAATATTGGTGAATTTTCCATGTTCTATCTCAAATGTTCCTTTATTTAATCACTCAGTATTCTTATTTCAAGTTTAACTTATGATGATGAGGTAAAACTAGTTATAGAATAAGGTGTTAGAGTTGTTAATATTGGAAAGCTACAAGCTTGTGCGTTTCCAGATAATACCCTCGCTGGAATGCAATAGTTTTGAAATTACCCTACAGTAAAGAATATCATCTATATTCACAAGCATAAGTAAAATTTTTCAGTCCAATATCTGGATTCAGGAAAAGAGGTGGAAGTAGCAACAGATGTGTAGTGATGGTATCCTAGTGATAGTAATAAAAATTACTATCTAGAACAAGGCAGCAATCCCCAAATATTTTACACTTGTTCTGTCTAGTCCAGTTGTAAAGACAAAACCACAAAAAGCTTCTTATAACACAGAAGGAAGATGAATTTCAAGAGATTTTTACTGAGGAAGAGAAGTAATATAATACTTTATTTTGGTCCCTCAGTCATTAAATAGTGGGCTGGTTATTTTTTACCTTGAAAGTATTTGTTCTTAATAAATAAAGTATCACTGCTTAAAATTCAAATATAATTTAAGAAGTGCTCTGAACTAAGTATGGAGGTGAGATCAAACATAGAGTGTGTGCAAAATATGCAGTGGTCAGAGTTCTTTACTACTCTGGCAACTAAAGAAAATGGCGATATTTCAGTGTGTGGTTAAAAAAAAAGAAGAAAGAAAAAACCTTTGAGAACTGTGGATCAATACAGCAAAAGAGCCATTTCTTGTCTTGAAACTTTTTAATCTCCAAACACTTTGGCTTGAAAAAGTTTTCTTGCTTGGGAAGAGCAGGCTGACGAGAACCAGAGCAACAGCTGGGCTGGCCTAATAAAAACTGAAGTGCAGTCCCATTACACAGAGAACAGCTGAGAAATTAATGCAAAGATTGCAGAGGGCATTGCTGAACACACCAGCAAGGCACTTCTGGGAGCTGCCATTTGCTACTTGCCATTAACTGCTCTGCAGAAGGAGAGACCGAGTGTTCTGCATTTAAAGATGCTGATGTTCCTCTGGGTGCTCCAGTGTGAAAGCTGAGAGGCAGAGAAAATAGCAGGTTTGGGATCACTGCCTTGTCATCATTGCAGCAGCAGGATGAAGTGCAGAATCTGAAGGAGAAAGGAAATACCCCAAGTCTGCAGCAGTGAAGTTGCGAAGGAGCCTGGGGTCTTACTGTAGCCCTTACCAAAGGGGAATGGGTGGGATGGGAGGCAGGAGTGCAACCATATTGTTCTGTGCTAGTTCTGGAGCAAGGTCTATGAAGTCAAAGACCAAATTTTTCCAACTATTACAGTGAGCCCTGTGCCAGCCTTGATACAAATGTGCGTCTGTGGGCTGGTAGAATTCAATACTTGAAGTAGTTGGAGCAAATAGCAAATTATTTGAGCCAGACAGTGAGCTTTTCAAACTTGAATAAATATTGGCTGCTTTATAGAGAATAATTCAGCTGTGCGGATTTTGAAATGAAAGTGTTCTATAAATTGGAGATAATGGGACAAGCAAGATGTATCAGAACATTTGTAACGGGTTTCTCAAATTTAGCATTAGTATATTGACAACAAGTATTTGGGACTACTGTTTATAAATAACCAGGATCTGAAAAATGTGTCTAAATGGGTTGGCATGCTCAGAAAAATATTTGTACTTCAGTCATCACTCTCAGACATGGAAAACTAAGTATGCACTTACATTTTCTCTGTATCTCTTACATTCACCAGAAGAAAACAGCCTCCCACCCATCTCTGATGTTTGCTCTGAATTGTAAAAGGGTCATTTGTGCACCACAGACCTGTGTTTGTGCTTCTCTGACAATTTTGAATACAGTTTGTATTCTCTGGGAGCTGAAGGATGATTAGGAGCAGCTGTTAGCTGGTGGGAAGAGCAAGGCAGGGTGAGGTGAAGCATCCTGCGTAGGGTGATGCATAGGAGGTCTCTGGCAGAACTTGGAATAAAATATATCTGCCTTTGCTCACAGATCCCTGTGGCATTTGAAACATTACAGACTAATACGACTGACAGTTAAAATAATCTGCTCATTTGCAGGCAAGCATTCAAGTACTGCATCAGTCTGATGGGTCTGAAATTTAACAAATTTCTATCATATTCCTGAGCAGCCCCTGACCTCTCCAAGGCTTCCAGACTCACTCTTCTGTTTCCAATTTATGACTTCAAATTTCTATTGAAAGCAGCGTAGATTTTTATTATGAATGAACAGTTCTGGGTATTGAGAACAGCCTTTAAAATGTTTCCTCCTGTATGAATTTCATGGACATTAAAATCATATTGCTGACTAAAAAAAGATATGGCTTGTTTGATTAAAGATTATGAGGGAATTGGAAAATACCTGCAGTGATATATTGCTTCCAAAAGAAAAAAAGCAAATCAGAGTGAAGTGAACTGAGTGGAATAAATTCTTGACTCTGCCTGAAATGGATTGAGAATAAAAATTTGGGGATGGATGCTGTACAGGAGAGCAGTTTCTGGTTTGAGGTACTTTTGTTCCTATCTGTTCAAGTTTTGGTACCACTGAAGTGCCCTTCAAACTAAACAGAGCAGGATAGATGCACAGTTGCCCTGTTAAATAGACTTTCTTTTAGGTTTGCTGGCTGAGCAGCAAACAAGCCATCACAGGATGAGTAGTCAGCCTGTTAATCACAGCATCACTGGAGTGTGTATATTGAGTTTTGGGAGATGTTAATCATCTGCCATTTTTCACTATGATAAATGAAAACCTTCTGCATGTAGAGTGTATCTGAAGAGTGAGTCTCTGAAGGAAAGCATCACTTCAGTGTTTCATATTTATTATCTTTCACTGGTTCCCAGACAAAAATCTATTGAATTACAAATATTGACATTGTGTTTTAACTGTGAGCTTCACCTGACCCTAGGAATCAATCTCCAGACTTTTGGCATTATGGATTAATCAGTATGGCAAGGACTCTGACAGAAGCATTGGTAATTCTGATAATCACATGTCGTGGTACTCCCCAATTCAGTGCCCTCACTGAGTCTCTCCAAAGCACATGCCACTCACTCTCCCCCCTCCAAATGGAGGCATAAAAGGTAAAGATCATGGACTGAGATAAGCACGGTTTACTTTAAACAGCAATGAAATAAGAAAATAAACAGTAAAAGCAACAATATTAATAACAGAGGGTATAAGAAAATAAGTTGTTCACATGGACAAACATTCCCGATAATAGACAATACTAGAAGACTCCTTCCGCCATGTTTTCTCAACCACAAGCAACCTTTTCTCCACGGAAGAGAGTCCATTCCCCTTACCCTCTGCAATGACATGAGGCGGTATAGAATAACCTCTGTGTCCTAGCCATGCTCCCTCCCAGCTACTGCAAAAATTAACGCCATCCTGGCTGGAACCAGGACATCACATTAAAAAGAAGAGATCCCAGGTTGGTCTTCTTCAGCTAGTTTGACTTGGCAGAGTAGATAGCAGGAAGAACTCATTTGCTATTTTTTATAAATAAAGCAATTACAGCAGGAGTGAGTGTGTATATATATGTAGTCTTCTATCTGTTCACAAATTGTTTGCAGTTTATTTTTTTTGGTGGGGTCTTCTTGTTTTTCCTGCCAGAAAAAAATAATTGTGAAGTGATTAGTGAAATAATTTGACCAATTCTTGGTGTCTTGACATAACTTTAGAATGAAGTTTTTACAGAGAAAATTCCTCTGCACGTAGTTGAGATGTCCTTTTTGCATGCATATGTATTATGAATTGATATAGAATGCTCCAGAGGAGCAGCTGAGCTCATCCTGATCCAAGAAAGCAGAAGAGTATGTGTCTGACAGAGCTGGTGCTGGTAATTATAATACTGACTTGACCTGGAGATGAAATTAGTTACTTTGTTGACCGAAGATCTATGAGAAAATTTTATAATGCTATCTGCAGCTGAGGGAGTGTTATCACATTGTATGGGAAACAGATAAGTGGGTATTAGACAGATTGGAATCCTGTCAACACTGTATAATGTATTGGATAATAATTTGTGGCTACTTTTCAACAGATGACCACACTTAGCTATGCTTTTGAAGCATTAAATTGTTTCAAAAAACAGTGACACCAAAAACCAGGAAATAAACTCTCCAACCAATTTGTTAAGTTAGAAGGCCAATCTTACTTTATTCAGCACACTGAGTACATGGGGAATCACTCCACAAAAATGCACACCCAGCAGCCTAACAGACCAGGTTATATTCATGAAACAAATACATATTCACTAGATTTCTATTACATTTCCTGAACACATGCCTACCTGCTAATTATTTCCATGGACCTATTTGAATATGAGTGGGGTCTTTTGAGGGTCTTTGGTGGTCATTTGGAAACATCCCATTTCCCAAATTTCACTTTTATGGTTCCAGATCTTCTAATGAACCTTCTCTCCTGGAGAGTATCTCAAACATGTGGTCGGGTCATGATGCACTTCTCTTATCATTCTTTGCTCTGGCACTATATCTTTGTTCTCAAAACTAAGACATCTACTAGTACATATTAATCACTGATACAGGTAAATAAGGAAGCATTAGCTCACACCAAACTATTAGTGACAGATGTAGGGAGTTAACACAAAGCCACATTAATCTCTGGTATTTGTACTAAGCACTATACGGTAATGATGGCAAACACTATTGTGCTAAAGTTAAAAGAATTTTCCAACATCTTCCCCCACATCTGCATAGACTCCTTTTTAACTCGTTCGGTAACAAAGGGAAAAAACCTCTACATCTCTAAAAATGCTGGGTTGAGACTCGGGAGAACTGAGATCTTCTCATACCAATATTCTCCTTCACTTTCTCTTTTCCGAAAACAAAAGCCATTCTCCTTTTAAACCATTTAGCAACATAATGATGAAAACTGGTTTTTTTAGGGCTTAAGAATTAAGATTGCTAGAATGTACAGTTTCTTAACTTGAATACAATGCATGTACTTAAGATATGTTAGTCCAGACATGGTTTCAATAATCTCACATTCATCATGTCCTGTTCACAGAAGAGTTACAGCCTGCAGTCGTAATAAGAAAAAAATGTTGCTTCTGTGTAGCAGATATTTCTACAACAGCTAGCTAAGTTTTATTGTCGCCATGCTACTAATGAATTGATTTCACAAAGATGCCACTTCAATTTTTTGGCAGAATTGAGAAAAAAGAAAGAAAGAAAATAATCAACTGCCTTTGTGTTTAACCTGTAGCCCAGGATGCCAGTCCAGAGTGCAGTGTAAAATCCAGATTTTTTCAGTACTAGGAGAGCTGGATTTCTTGCACCATGGCCATGTATGTTGTCACTGAACTGCTCTGATTGTGTAAATACCTGTGAACCTGTTAGACCCCATTGAGAGGACCATCTTACAGACGAAAAAAAAATCTTATGCAAGGAAATTTTCCTGGGCATTAAATCTGTGCTAGCCGTAAGATCAAAGGTTTTTACGGAGTCAAGCTGCTTTGCATAACAAAACTGTGATGATGGTTCAGGAGCTTCCACGTTGATACTGAGATAAAGATCAGGTGAAAGAAGAGAGAGCAGCCAGGTGGTGAGCAGGTAGTGCTGGGAGTGACCATCCACCTGAGATGGACAAATGTCATGGGAAGGGGTAAGCCTTTCCTTTAACACCAGCTTTGGAAAAGACTGGATCTTTTCCTGTAGCAAAATATTTCCTCTCAGTATCAGTAATCTATTGCCTTTGTAAATAATTTTTCTAAATCAAGCTTCTTCCAGCTAAGATTATTTCCTTGGTAAATTTCTGTTTGGCTGTAAAAATTTCATCTCTAACCACAAGCTAGTGGAAACAAAAATAAAAATTTGTAGTAATAAACGGGATGGATGTTGGGGTCCCGCAGCCTTCCCAAAAGCGTGGTGCTTGTCTGGCGGTGCCTTGACGTGTTAGGCGGTGCACACACACACACACAAAGGCGTACTTAGCGGAGGCAAAGAGTCGGAGGGGTTCTCCTTATGTGTGCCACGAAATAGGTTTATTCCATGAATCGTCAGGGAAGGAGAGCTCAGAACAACGGAGGGTTCAGGGTTTTATCCCAGGGGCAGTGGGGGTGGAGAGAACAACAGGGACCAATGGGTTGAGGGTCAGGGGGTGGAGAGAAGGCGGGGTAATACAACTTTAACCAATAGGGGCAAACAAGGGGAGGAGCAGGGTACAGGAATAAATGGGATGCCAAGTAAGGGAGAACACTCTAGAACTGAACCTTATAAGGGAACAAGGAGTAACAAGCTGCTCGGTCACTGCTGTGGCTGGCCCAAACGCCCTCATCATCCCCTGCGGCAGGGTCAGCCACCGCTACAAAAATACAAACAGAAATATGAAAATGCATTGTATGTCCTTTCTTCCCCATTACTAAAATGTGTTTTTCTTTCTTCACTGAAAGTGCAATTCTCTGTGAATAAGAAATCTATGATCAAATTCTAGTTTTCAGTCTAACTGTGGGAAACTTTAAATAGGATTGAAATTTATTGCCCATTTTTTTTTAAAAAAAAAACACATTAGATTAAAACAACTAGTTTACTCTTCCATTCTGTTTATCCATCTCATCTTTATGTTTTATCGATGTAGTCATATACATAAAGAAAATGACAAGGTATATTTCTTTTCAGTTGTCAAGATAGATGGAAGATGTCACTAAAATATTTCTTTCAACTGTTTTGTGTATTGGGCAAATGAAAAGGTTTTAGAGTTACAATAGTTCTGTAAAGCATATAACAGAATTTTTCCCTTGATCAGAAAAGGTGTGCAATGTTTTGACAGTCCCTATAGCTGAAACTTATGGCAGAATTTGAATATAGTGTCAATTGTGACACTGAAATGCAGAACAGTTGTGCTGTCATCATCCTGTGGCTGACACAGGTATAGTTCAGTGAGTTTTCTGGAAGCAACTGGTCTGTAGGAGGACATTTAATCAGATCCAGTGGAAAACACCGGCAACCACTAAGTGTGGTTTAGGTTGGACCAGGTAAGTGCTTTTGAAGAGAATGTCATAGTTGTCCTTATTGCTGTGCTGTGGTCTGTATGTCCAAGCACCCCTTGTGTGCCCCTGCAACAAAGGGGCCATCTGTACCAGGCTGTAGCTCTGTTGAGGTAATTCCCTAAAATATAAATATTCTGTATGTCTGTCCTCTCATCAGTCTGGCATCTCTTAGCATGCATTCATAGACTTGAATGGCCAAGGGGAGTGATTTGGTTCCACTAGGAAATATGGTGCATAGGAAAGAAATCCATGCCATATTACTTCTGTAGAGTATGTCTTTTATAAGAAAAAGAAATGTTGTCTAAACCTGTCTGACACAAAAGGTGATGTTTCTGCTTTCATTGAAATGGAAGACAAGTACCAATATCAGTGGAAAACACAAACCAACTTCTTTTTAAAAGCAAAATTGTTTGGAGTTAGAGTTCTTGATAAAATACGAATATTGCATATTTAAAACAAGCAAGCAAACAAACAAACAAACAAACCAACAAAAAGCAAACAAAACCCCCAAAGAATAAGAATTTACCACAGCAGGGAAGTTTTGATTTATAGGGGAGTTATGTTGGGGGGCTTTTTTTGTTTTGTGGGGGGTTTCTGTTTGCTAGTTTGTTTGTTTGTTTGGAGTTTGTTTTCTTTGGGTAGGGGGATTTTGGTAGGGTTTTTTTAATATTTGTGCAGGACAAAACTGCATTAATGTGCTCAATGTAAAAAAAGTTGACAGTTTTAATTACACTAAAAATAAGGAGTAGATCTATACTTTAAAATAGTAAATGAAACCATTTGCTTATTTTAAGATAGATTAGATAGTTGAAGATGTGTAAAATCTTCTGTAGCAGTTTTGCATCTGCTTAACTTAAAAGAATTAAGGGAATTAACTTAATGAAATGAGTCCTTAATCAGCAATGCAAGGAGTCTATATTAATCATAAGGCAACTACTTTAGGCTTTAAATCCCTACTTGATTATGCTTTGATCCACAGTAAATGTTGATGTAGATACTCCTTGTCCAACCCTGAGAAAAAGATTAAGTAGCTCGTTGTATAATAGCCAAGCTGAAACACGGCAGTGTTGCCTGTGAGCAAATGCATTTACAGATGTTGCATTTTAGGAATGAAAGATCAAAGTGATGTCTAGAAATAGGAACAACATAAAAGTGCAGTGTTTATGGACATGGTTTAGTTGTGGGTCTGCCAGTGTTGGGTTAATGGTTGGACTTGATGGTCTTAGAGGTCTTTTCCAACTTTAATGGTTCCATGATTCTATCATGTTTAGAAAGGGAGTTTATTGTATTTACGGTACTGCTGTGTATTCCTTTCATTAGTTTCACTAAGTCGAAATAATAGTCCCTATTCCTGCCTCCTTGTATCTGGACAAGCAGATTTATTTACAGATCTTACATTTTCAAGCTGTTTGTAAAGGTCTAATTTGCTGTTGAAGATTGTATGCAATTCCTGCCACATCTCATGCTTTCCTGGTGAGTCCAGGCTTCCTCTGTTTTGTGCCCAAACAGCAATTACCCTTAGAGTGAAGGAGCTACTATTACAGAAGATGTTACAGCAGCACACTTGGCATCTCATTCCAAAGACACATCTGGGTCAACCGGTTCTTAATTTTGCCAATCAACGTGACCAAATGCAAAATGTAGAAAGCTTGAAATGATCTCTCTGGCTGAAATAAAATCCATCAGTTAATGGAAATACCAAGCTTAGGAAATGGTGGCACAGCTCAGCAAAGGGCTTCTCTTATTCTCAGAGAAGATGTAATGTGACTTTGCCATGAGGAGCAGATCAGATGGGATTCAAGCAGTGAAGAAAATCAGCTTAGTATATATACGAAGCTATGAGCGACTTCAGAACAGAAATGATGCTGTCCTGCATAGCACCTCTGACAGTTAAAATCCTTTTCATTTAAGCAACTAAATCTGGATTATGTTTCTCATTTCTGGGTAGCATGTCTCAAAATTTCTGCTATCATTACAAACTTAGAGGCATGTAAGCTGCTTTTTCTTTTGTGCTGCCAAGTCTGAAGTGCTGCTTTTAAAGTGTCTTCTTCTTTAACAAAATCGTAGAAACAGTTGTGGGGGGAATCTCTGTAAGGCAAAACTACTTTTTAAAATTGTAGGAATTAAAAATGTACTAAATAATTGGCATAAGAGAAATGACAACAAGAAAAGACAATCTAAATATGCAGCATAGAACTAGTGGTCTTTGCAAAAGAAATTTTGGACGTTTTTATTCATTTCATAAGGATCAAGAGAACAGTGAGTCTTGACATATCTGTGAAGTATTTTCATTATAAATTGAAGAATGTACTGCTGCTCCGAAGGACTTTCTGCTTTTTTTCATTAGAGGAATTTGCCTCTTGCTTATTAAAATTCCTTTGAGTTTCAAAATCCCACACAGTCCTGGAAAAAATATTTGTCCTTGTCACCACTGGCAGACATAATTCCTATGGTAAGAACATTGATTTTTGTTCAAGGAAATGGAGTAAAGACATCTGGGATAATCCAAAGAAGGCATTAACTGGACTACTTTAAAATAATTTTTACTAATACAAGTATTGATTAGCTGCTTTGCTAAACATGTTAGTAAAACAAAGCCTGTGAATTAGACATTTACTATTACATGTTTAGTACCTTTACTCATGTGCCTCATTGAGATACAACAGACTTGAGTATTTGCTATTTTGAGTTGTTATTTGTGGGATGGCACAGAACCACCAGGATGTTCCTTAAAGGAGAGATGCCATGGATCTTCAAAATTGAAAGTCGTATGGAATGAAGCCACTGTGACTAGATCTATACCATTTTCTCCCCTGTTTTGGTCTTTGGGGAAGTCAGCCAGAGAAGAAGCTAATTGCAAACCCCAAAAAAAATTCCTCTGACAGATTCTTGGCTGGAGATAAATATCTCTGCATAAATTCACAGGCACATAATTTACAGTTGTCCTAAGACTCTGAATTCCTCTCTTTTTTCCAGATATGTGAAACATATAAGCGGAGGATTTTTTTCCAGTCTTTATTGCTGGCCTGCTGGGCAACTCTATGGAAACCACAACTCTGTTCATCCTCTTCTTCTATGCAATCCTAGAATGGTTTGGGTTGAAAGGGACCTTAAAAACCATCTAGTTCCAGACCCCAAGTCAAAGACAGGGACAACTTCCACCAGACCAGGTTGCTCAATACTCATCCAACCTGGCCTTGAACACTTCCAGGGACAGGACAGCCAAAACTTCTCTGGGCAACTTGTGCCAGTATCACTGACAATCATGGGACTCTTTCTTTCTTTGCATTGTACCCTGTGCATGACGATGTGTCTGAGCAAAACTGGTACAGGATTCCTGTGAATAGCAAGATGCTTCAAAAAGTGGTGTAAATGCAATCCAAAGCATGGATATGGTACCAAAGCATGGAGGAGGATTTCTTGGGAGCCCTGAGGTTGGCATCACTGAGATTTTGAAGTTGAACATCTATAAGGAAGTCTGTAATGTATTAATGAATTTTTCAGCCAGTGAATTGTACTGGAGAGAAGACCCCAGAAATATGAAGAGAAATTGGAGCTTTACAGGTGTTAGGTCAGTGCTGTGTAAACACCTGAGTGATATTTAAAAAAAAAAAAGCTTGCTTATAAAGCTCTCTGTTTCAACAGTTCGAGCCTCAGCATATATCACCAGAAACTTACAATGGTGTACTTGACACAGTTAAATTTAATGTTAAGTGCATTTTCTTTAGTTTTAGAAATAAACGCCTTCTATTCCCTTGCAAAAATGTAAAGGTATGCTGAAAAGTTCAATTTGCTTGCTTTTATATCAGATGCACTAAAGGTAGAGAGGCTCTGACACTGTTTCAGAAGAGGTGAGGAATTTTCCACCTTAATAATGAAAGTGGGAAAAGTGGGAGAATACATGCCAGAGCTCACCCTCTGCCTACCCACACACGGCAAGGTATTTTCAAGTTATGTCTGAATCCCGTCCAGCTCAATGACAAAATATCAATTGACTTGAGGTGGGTGAAGGATGAGCCTCAGCAATGCCAAGTGCAGTTGCTAATGATAAATGCAAAAAAGCAGTCTTTTTAAATGGTATGACATTATTTTGTGCAGATTTTCAAAGTCAGCAGGGGTGAAAATGGTAGATACTTTTGCAGGTCATATGTTTTGCTTTGTTACAATTGCTTCTATTTGTCAGGTCATTAGTAGAGCAACCATCTATCCCACAAAGTGCCGAGGAAGAAGTCCATGTTACAGCCCTTCAAAAGGGTGTTAAGATGAATACATTTTTGATGAGCTGTCAGGCACCATAAAAGCTGTGGATGTCTGTAGAAGCAAATCAAATGCACGGCTTGCTGTCACTACAGAGGACTTTGCCTGTCACAGAAGCCACTGGCTTGAGGGGATTTAATTTTGGGGAACTTGAGGTGTTTGGAAACTGGCTTGGGATAGAGGGAACTGTGATAATTAGGCTCTTGCTTTTATCCTGGGACACAGGGACTCAGTACTGCAAACTGCACCGGACACCAGCTTTTGGCTGGAATTTTTTTTCTGAAGTTTCAACTTGCTGAAAAGAAAAATTTAATTAGGGTAGAGTTGCCTCCAATGATTTTTTTTTGGAATTTGAAAGCAATAATTTAATATGTATTTAACACTTTTATTAAGTATTTGAGACTTAAAACAGGGTTTTTTTCATGCTGAATAAAGACATGTAAAAGATGCTGAAAACCCATTGAAGTGTATTTTTCTGACTCACATGTATATAAAATACCTGCATATTTTTCACTGTATTTTATCTTGGGATTTAAAAGTATTTATAATATTCAAATTATTTGTATGATGTGGAAAACTCAAGAAATCTTCATCAACTTCAGACTTAAGGGAACAGTTTAAGCGATATCACTGTGTAATGTGGTTGATGTGAAGAGAAAATTACTATTTTTACAGTTCTGTGACTACAGGCTTAGGAGAGGGGGATTTGGAAAAAAAAAATAGGTCCAATTAAAGAAGCACGTTGTTGTTTCCCTATGAAATTTTGGTTCGGAAAATGTGTGTTGGAAGTTGAAATTGCATTTACTTACTTGTTCTGATCCTTGTTTTTGTTAGACTAGAAGGTTTTTATTTTAGTTGAATATAATGGAACTTTTTGGTGCCCAATGATACAGAACATGAATATTGTTGGAAAGGCCACTTCCATGGAAGCATGTGAGTGAAGTGTGTCCCTACAGGTTTGGACGCAGAAATCATTCCTTTGAAAAGATCAGGTTGAAGACATGAAAAATAGGTAACGTTGCAAAAAATCCCAAAGACTGAGAAGCTCTGGTGCTTTCTGCCCCAGTGATATCCGCAAGAACTGGTGGATGCAGAAATCAGGTCCCTGCTGAACTTCTATGTGTCCCTGTCTGTGAAGTCCATATGTTGTGTGAGCCTATTACCTGCTAGTAACAGAACTAACTCGAGTGTTTCAACTGTAACAACTTAGTGAATTCAGGGTGATCTAATAATAACTGGTACTAAACCAAATCTCACACAATTCAATATCTAAACAAAAGTGGATGTGAAACAACATTCAAGGAATTCCAGGCAAGGACAATTTTCACCAAAAACCAGGAGTTACCTACTCTGGTCCCCATGTTCCCAGCTAAAGCTTCTGGTAGCAGGTGACTGGTATGAAGAGCTACTTGGTTAGAAGTTTTATGGATATATAGTCAGTTATGAAAGCTTTGTTTAACATTACACATCAAGTGTGATGTTTTTAACTGTACCCAGCTAAATGTCCAAATATAGAATCACAGAATGTCTTGGGTTGGGAGGGACCTTTAAAGGTCATTTAGTCTAACCGCCCCCCCACCATGACCAGGGACATCTTCACCTAGATCAGGTTGCTCAGAGCCTCCTCCGACCTGACCTTGAGTGTTTCCAGGGAAGGGGCATCTACTACCTCTCTGGGCAACCTGTGTCAGTATTTCAGCTCCTGTTTTGTAAAATTTTTCTTTCTCATATCTCATCTGAAACTCTTTTACTTTAAAACCATTGCCACTTGTCTTATCACTACAGGCCCTACTAAATCATGGTTCTTCAAAAGTTAAGTGAAAACTGATACTGATGTCAGTGAGAGAGAAGCTATACCAACATGATGATTTCTGATACTGTGCTGAGAGCATGGGACCTGATGTTTTGTTCTCCATTCACATAGGCAAATTTTCCTCCTAAAATAATCCCATAAAACAGAGAAACACCCAAAGCTAAAACTTGAAGGGGAAGGTACATCTCACAACAGCTAAATACAACTTTGTTCAGGCTGCTCAGGGACTGGTCAGTCCAGCCAGTGGTGTTGGCTTTCATTCACAACATCTGCCTCAGTGTAGGAGGTGTTGACGAAATACAAGAGAATAATCAGGATTATGACGGAAACATGGAGCCATTATTTTTTGTCCAATTACAATTACTTCATGACAGTCCCTTGGAGGATGCTATTTAGGTTTTCATTGGTCGTGTATTTGTTCCAAAAAATACTATTTTGTGCAGAAATTAATTCTTAGGACTCGTCAGCTAAGAAATAATGAGTGAGATTAGTGAATGTCTTCCAATTTTACATAATTTCCAGGTTCTCTGATGTGTACAAATTTGATTTTGAAATTGAGATTCTGAATTTAGCTTTTACCTGGAAAGTTTATAATTACACATGCCAATAACTTCATGAGCTGTATCAAATAATTTGGCAGAGTTATGAAATGCAATAGCCCATGACACTCTCTGTCACCTGCAAAGTGGATTTTTGTTGCTTTTCTCCATTTTTCTGGGTTAAGCAAGTATTGGTGGGGATTGTGCCAAGAAAACACTTTTTAACAGAAATGTGGTGTGAGTTTATTGTACATTTCTCTTACTTTTTAATCTTTTGGAAGGAAGTGCCATCAGCAAAGATTTTTAAAAATTATTATGGCAGCTTTCAGGTTTGATTTCAATACTGTCATAATGAAGGCAACAGAGACTTAAATGAAATTATGACAGAACCAGAAGACAGATCTGTAGCATCTTTTGCCACACTGTTATGTTGAATGTTTGTTCCTGAAATTTGAACTTCCAAGATAGAACAACCTGGTAATGCAAAGAAAATTCCAGGTTATATTTCTTTAGAAATTTTGGTGGTAGAAGGGAAAATTGTAGTTCATGCACTGATTTTTCAAGGCTTAGAGGGAGATATGAATTAATGCTTACTTAGCCATTTCTCTGCAGTAATTGTGCTTGTATTTCAACAGGATGTTGCTGATCTTCAAACAACAGATTGATTTTATTAAATAATTTATTTATTTTTTTTAGAAGCATGCTCAAGTGACCCTGTGTAGTAACTACAGCTAAGTGGGGTCTACCACCCGATCTGGTCTTTCAGTCCTTTTTCAGTGTTATACCCAAGGACTAGATCTGGATAACTGCTTCTCTTTCCTTTTCCTAAAGGGATTTTCCTAGGCATCACCTAGGGAAGGAGAGGTCAACAAAGCTTATAGGGATATTGTGTTGTTGCTTTCCAAAAAATTCAGATTTAATCAGGAGTATAGGAATGATTTTGTTCTTAGTTTTGGGAAAAAAATTGGGGAAAAATGAGTTTTGCATTTGCCCCATACAGGTATTCTGCAAAACACTTTTCATTAAATTTTTAGAAAAAAATGCTACTAGTTCAAGGAAATATTTTATTGAACTCCTAAATATTAATTCTATTTGGATATTACAAACAAAATTGGTTTTTTTCTGAAACTAAAACCAGACTTGAATTGTCATCACAGAAATGTTGAAGTGCTGAAAGTTCTGTGTCTTGAATGGAGTATGGTTTGTTCTTCAAAGATATGCAATCAACTGAGTTAAATCCCACACAAAATCAAAAATGCTGCAGATTTGAATCTGAATACTTCAGTGAAAAATTGCATTCAGCTTTAATTTTCAAGTGTATCAGTGAGTTATGCATATGCTGTTCTGCATAAATTCCACGTAAATAGTAGTGTCCTGAATGGGATTTAAATTCTGATGAGAGAAAAGAGGAAAACAAAGAAGAGATGAATACAGGTCAGGTTTTCAGCCTGTAAGTATGTTATCAAAATTAAGTGCATTAGATCTATCCTTGATAAATTTCAACACCACTATCTAGATGATTCCTGAAATTTTCAGGATTTTTTCAATTATTTTGTGATATGTTTAGAGTTTCACATAAAAGAAACTGTTACTTGCCTGTTGAGTTATGCAGCATGTTATGTGCATCTGTTACTGAAATAAGTGGTTTGATTTCAGAAGTGCTCAACATCTTTTGCACAGGGCCTAAGACCTTCCCAGTCATATTGGAAGTGTACAAGGAGAAATGTTATTAATTGAGAAAAGTAGAATATTTCAATTTTCACAGAAATAATCCTTAATAAAAAATTGTTATGACTCCTTACATGTATCATTCAAAATGGTTTTGGCAGGTTTGAAACTATTGTATGAAAAATTATTATTCAGTTCAGGGTCAGGAAAAAAAGCGATTCGAAATCCAAAGATACCATGGCTTCACCACACAGGCATTAATGTGTCTGTAGCTACTTGACAATCTCTTTGAGGGTTCAGTGGCTCTGGAGTGGCTCTGTATTGCAATGGAGCCGTAATTCTTTGTTGTTTTGGCAAATGCATGTGCGTCTCATGCAGCCTTTTTTTGAAATAGAGTATTTTATTTCTATCAGTAGTCAGGTGCTAACTACTATTTCTGTCAGTAGTCAGGTGCTACAACCTTGCTATAAAGCCAAGGTTGTACATTCAGTGGAGTGTATCTATCTACAGAAGTGAGTGCTGACTTGCATTAGAGAACACTGCAGCTGTTTTATTACTTTTTTAAAATTTGTATATTTATGTTATAAAACTCTGGATTGTACAAATCTCAACACCCATTATTAGAATTATGCTTAGTCTGTTTCCTCACTTAGAGAGCTTTTTTCCTGGAATTACACACTAATGCAAGGAAACAGAAAAATAACAATGTCTTTTCAAGACAGATTCACAGCCTTCAGTGATGTTAAATCCAATTGCTGGAATCTAGCCAGAAAGTTTTAATTTTAGGCATATATTTGCAGTTCCGCAACTGCGTTACCTTTTCCGTATACCTACGCGAGTCCACATGGGATCTTGTTGCTTTTCCTGGGGTTCTATTTAGTAACTGATTGCAGATGGCTTTTAGACAGTGGGAAGGGGAAAATGAAAACTTTCTCTTTTATGTAGAATTACACTGAAACTTTGAAGGTGTAAATATACTTATTTAAGAGACTTGCACCGTGAAAAGATTTAATAGTGTGCAATTCTGATTAAAATATATTATTCACTTGCTCCCTGTTTGTTCATATTCACTTACTGTCCATTGTCTTTTTTTTTTAGTTTATTTTAAAACCTTTGAAACAGAGTCTATGTTATATAAATGAGAATGTATATTAAAGTGCAGGGCTTAGAAAACATAAGTAATAAACATTATTTATACCTTGACAAAGCAAAAAAGTATGATTAAGCATAATTGTAGGTTACTGTCATCATGAGAGGAATGTTTGTGCAGTCAGAATTATGAAACAGCATTTAAACAATTTTTCCAGAGGGAGCTGCAAGGGACCAAGGGATACCAGTACAAGCCTTGAAAACAATTTGACAGGTTTTCAGCTTTTTTTCCCTCCTTTATGAATTTAGAAAAATAGTGACTGTAATTATTGTTGGTTTTAATGAAGACTCAGAATCATCATCCTTACCTGTGTTATCCCAGATCTTCTTTTGTTTGAAAAACTGACTGAAAAAAATATTTCCCCATGAAGTTCCTGATGCTGCCTTTTTTCATCAGGCAAGCAATTCATCTTACTGAAATGCAAGTGAAGTTCATGGCTAATTTAGTCTTCATAGTAAGGACATTTCTGCTCATATTGGTGCCAGAAAGAAGTTTGCCAATTAAATCCAACTTCATTTTTTTTTCAGAGAGATATATTCTGCTTATGTCTATGTATTAAAAAGCAAGTTATGTTAAGCAATAAGTATAATTTGGTGGCAGACTTTTTAATGCTTTTGCATTAGGGGTATTGGTCATACTGCAGACTCATTCACATGATGATAAAGTACAAGAGACAGAAAAAGAAATGTCTTGGTAACATAGGAAGCAAAATCTTTGAGGCATAACTCATCATTTTGTAGGATTGGAATGTGGCAGGAATTTCCTGCAATTTTCTTCTCAAAGAAGTAAAATTATAGCCCCAGGTTCTTGTGTCAATGCCTCCAAGGAAACATGGTGAAAATTGCCAAGTACTGAATTTTTCCAAGAATGGGATGTCCAAAGAGCTGATTGAATTTTTCCACTCTAGATTAGTGCAAAAAATGAATCATTTTCAAGCTTTTGTTTTGAATGGAACTAGATTATGCCTTTTATTTTATTCATAAGAAAAGGCTAGAAGATGACTATATGTTTTCTGGAATGCTTGAGTTGACCAGTATTTTCAGCAAAGGGATTAGATGGTTTGTGAACAAATATCTCTGAAAGGCTTTGATCCCAGCTGCAAGCTCTGGAACACCTATTTTTGGTGTTTCTGGAGGATTCTCTGGAATTCTAAAAGCCTGAAGGAAAAAAATGATGAAAAGAAAATTTAGTTTTTAACCATACATTTCCTGAAAAGTCTTGTCAGTGATCATTAGATCACTTCTGCTGTTAGAAGAGAACACTTATCTTCTGCAGCTACTTATGGCCATGGAGTCCATAGAAACAGAAAAAAATGTATTTGTGAGTCATGCGAAGTGAGGATTCAGTCGATGGCTCCAGACTCTCATTGAATAGTGTGTGTGGGCATAAGATTTTTGTTTTGGATTGTGTATTTATTTGCATTTTTATTTATTAATTTCTCTAGATTTATTAGCTCTGAGATTTTCATGATGGCATACAAAATAAGACACTAATAGCATTTATAGTTATGTCACTCTGCAGGCATATTTCAGGATTCTAAGAACAATCATGATTTTTCATATTTCAGCAATAGAGAATGGCACATCCCTAATAAAGCAAGGGACATGCTTGTTTGGATTCTCAACGTTCTCCCTCTACCTTACAATGAACTAACTTTAATAGGACAGAAATACAATTCTCATTTTGGTTTTGTGCTAAGCTACAGTTCAAAGCCAGAGAAAGTTCAGTGGATTTGGGATGAAAATAATTCCAAGAAGACAATGGATTAAAATGTTCTGAAGAAAATCGACAACCCCACAGGCAGAAAAAGTGGTTTATCCAATGAACATTATAAGGAGAATTATTTCAAAAAATAACCCTCTGGTAATAATTAAATGCAGTTTAGAGTCCTACAAACATTGATCAAAATCCATCACTGGGCTATGACTCCCATTATTGAACAATACAACATGAGCTGTTTCTGATGCTAGAGTTTAACAATTGCTTATTACCAAGTGCTGTAGTGGTATTGCAGAAATCCACCTCTTAAACTGGTTGAACTGCTCCCATTGTCAAGCAGATTATATGTAGATGCTGAGCTTCGTGCAATGCTATATGGGCAGAGTGGCTGGCTTTAGTGCTGTGCTATGTCCCCAGAAGCTGCAAAAGATTTAATTTTATCTGGAATTATTTTTGCCTGACCAAATGCTTGGTGATGTGGGTGTATGGAATGCACATCATTCTGATACAATGTCATCAATGTCATCTCATATCTGATTGAGACTTACTTGAAAGCGAAGCTATGTATTCAGATTAACTGAAATTTCTGAGATACAAGTATATGCTATGTGTCTTATCAGCAGAACTCTGAATAAGGGCCAAGTCAGAGGGTGACTGTTTCACCTTTAATTGAGAAGGCTGCAAGTGTGGGTGTTCACAGCAGGGGAAGAAGAATCTGTCACAAGAATCTCTTCAGTGGGTGATAAAGCTGCAAGCACAAATTAGCCCACAGATGACTAATCTTGGAGGCTTTTTTCTGTCAGCCCCTGTGTTTGCATCCAGTGGCTTGCTGCAGTTCATCATAGTGGATCTGTATGGGAGCATGATTGAAAAGGTTTCTTCAGAAGAGTGCTGATGTGCTTGAAAGCCTGCCCAGTGTTTGCCAGCCCTTCCCTCTCCCAGTATGTGAATTCCTGGCTCTGTTTTCACAGAGGCTGAAATTTATGGGACTGCTAGTCTGCAGGATGCTACCTTTCTGTGTGAAAAACAGCTCATGTCATACACAGGAGGTCCTGAAAAAAAAGCCGAAACAACCAACCAGAAAAGCCTAGTGAAAAGAAGTAAGACAAGGGAAAATAATAATCTAAAGCTCTTTTCTGTCTGTTCTTTCTGCTGCCTTCCACGGTCTGGCTTGACATGATAAGGTGTACATTAAAACCAGACAGGTGCATCCCAGATAACTTTGAAAAGCATTGCCTTCAGAGACAATTTTTTCTGCATTCTCACTGTGTTTTCTTATTGCTGTATTTCTCGTTCTTCACAGTTTTTTGAAGAATATTGCAAGAATTCTGCTACCTGCTCTTTCTCACCTTGAAGTTCTAATCCTATACTAGCAACATCCTGTTTAATTGCAGTTAAACAATGCTGACTACAAGTCAGTGCAGTGTCACATTCAGGGCCATATTATTGAAAGGCTATTTACATATAAAAATCATAGAATGATTTGGGTTGGAAGAAAAAAATGAGTTGCACTAGAGAGAGCTTTCATTAGTTGATTACTGGAACTGGACCTTGATGTCAGGCCCTAACTTGTATAGTAAGATCACTATATTGAGATAAATATATCGCTAGTAAGACTTCTCGGGTCAGCATACGTGAGTACGTGAAAATAAGTATTCTTTTAAAATAACAGTGTGCTGGTTTGAATGTGAACCAGCAGGGGAAATTAACCCCACACAAAATACCTCGAGAGATTTTAGGTCAGAATTACAATTTTAATAAAAAGATTAAAATAAATGCAGTAGTACAGAAACACCAGCCTAAACAAACTGACAGTCACAGTACAACCTGATACCCCATTGACCAGGGTGGTAGCTGTGTAGTCCAGTTAGGCACTGGTCCTGTAGAAGGTCTGGTCTGCTGAGCATCCAGTGATGGTGGTTCCGTCCTCTGGTTGTCCAGTGAAGGTGGAGGTCCAGTCGTGGTGGTGCGAAGTCCTCTGGCTTTCCAGTCATCTGGTAGTCCAGTCCTGGTAGTCCAGTCCAGTAGACCAGTGGAGTGGAGTGGAGTCCAGTCGAATGGAGTAGTCCTGGTAGACCAGTTGAGTCCAGTGGAGTGGAGTGGAGTCCAGTCGAATGGAGTAGTCCTGGTAGACCAGTTGAGTCCAGTGGAGTGGAGTGGAGTGGAGTGATTTCTCCTATCTCAAATCCTGCTTTTATGTCATGTTTCTTGGCTGGTACCTCCCCTGGGGGCGGGGACTTCCACAATGGAAAAGGATTTTCCCAACGTTCTATTGGTTGCTTCGGCAATGAGCTCACATGAGGCCTCTCCAGGGAGTAAACGGCTTCTGACATTCTATTGGTTGGTCACACGAGCCGAGTCAAACGGTTTCTGACATTCTATTTGTTGGTGTTTATCTGGTTAGGTAATGGGCCATTAACCGAGATAATCCACTCAGGGTAGTTCTGAAGTTCTATTGGTCCATGCTTATCAAGTCCAGTAATGGGCCATTAGCCAAGATGATCTACTCAGGATGGGTGGTGCTTGCTGTCGGCTGGAATGGCTATCTCAGTGGAGATAAGGAGTACCACCCCACCTCACATGAGCATAGCCTCAGGGACAAGGTGTGTAACTGTGAACAATCCAGCTTATGGAGGAAATGTGGGTGGTGATAGAATATATCCTTTTATGGTTAACCCAGAACAAACAGTCTATTCCCAGCCCATAAAAATGTTACAGTACGTAGCTGTGATTAAGCATTTTCTTGATCTGGGAGAAAAAAAAATCAGGGGCCTTATTTTGCACTGTAAATAACCAAACATATCAAGCTAATGCACTAATCAGGAAAAAAAAAGTTGTTCATTCTGCATGTACCTACTATTTAGCAATAGAGAGTATTGGAAAAAAAAATTGGAAAATAGGAAATATCATCAGTCAGCTTGCTAAATAGAGCATTTCTTTAACACTTCCAGCGTGCTTCTTCAACTTTCCAAAGAATATAAGTAAGCCAGTACATATTCATGGCCTATATTTCATTCATGGATAAGACAAGATGTAAATTAATTGGTTAAGGATCTGTGTTAAAATGAAATTACTCTCAACAGATGAAAAATTAGACATCACTAAAAGGACCAGGAGAAGCAATTTGCATTAAAAAAACACAGTAAAAAGGGAAGCAGTGGGAAACAGATACTGAACTATGATAATTTCACTCTACCATCAAAAAAAATGTTGAATTCAGAACTTTCAGTGTTTAATTCCTACTCTTGGATACCATTTAGTGCTTGTTTATACTCAATATAAAATATGTTATTTATACTCAATAACAAAGTCTACCAAATCCCTCTCTGTTCACCCCAAAACCCAGAACAAAAAAACACAGCAATTTTGTGGGTAATTTCTTTTTTCTTTTGTAAAGATTACTTTTTTTTTGAGTAGTCCTATTCACTCCTAAATTTCACAAGGCACATGGTTAAGATGCTACTTTAAGATATTGTCTTTTGATGTATTCATACATCCAATCCTTCACAAGTTGCAATAAGATTTCTTTTTCTGCATATTTACACCACGAACATCCCAGGAATTAAAGAACAAAAAAACTGAGAGAAAAGAGAAAGTAAAAGATACAAAAAATAGCTCTCTTTCTTGAATGGGTACATAGCAAGGAAGAAAAGAAACTATGATGATATTTTATTAAGCAAATGAAACCAGAGACATAGTAAACAAAGAAAGGGTATTTTGAATGTTATGGGATAAAAGCTTATTGTGTTTATAAGTTATTTCAGCCTAGGAACAATTATTAGTATAAACTGGTAGGGAACGGGATAATAAAAATGAGAAGAAGATAACAGGAACATTTTTAGCTTTCCTTACTGAGGAAGAGCAATTGGGCATTCAAACACATAACCTGGGCATTCAAACACATAACACTGGAAATACAGCAAAGTGAAATCTCACCTTATTGGATCTATCTTTATTTTATAATGTTGCTGTTATTACTTAAGAAATTTCTAGTGGATATCATAGTGTCCAGAGGAAAAAAGTGGGGTACATGAAAATGATTAAAATATTACTTATTTTCTGACTGCAGATTAGCTTTGGGAATGGCTGAAATCAAGGGTTTAACTTTTGAATTATTGTTCAAGTTATACCCAAACAGGAAGATTTTCATCAGTGGACTTGGGGGTGGAGGATTCTGTATGGAAACTATGGAGTCTGAACACTGAGTGTATTAAATAGAATATTTTTTTTCTTAAGAATAAATATTACTGTTTCTTTCCTAGCAGTGCATAGTGCTTGCAGAAGGCAAAAGTTGACACTTTTTTGAGTATTTCTTTTAGTACATTAGATAAAATGCAGACTCCTCTGCACAGTAGTTTGTGACTCTTCCAAGACAGCTCCATCTGATTTTAGCAACAATTTTTTTTGTTGCCTGGAAGAAAATGGGATAAAACAAGCAAATTACTTTAAAAAATCCAGCTGATGATTGTTCTCTTAGCCAACAACAAATTGTCATTCATCCAGAGCTTAAGAACCAGTGAGTAATTTAATATGATCTTGAGAAAACAATGGGGGTGGAAAGTGTGAAAGATGATATGCTGTATGAAATTTTATTTTTGTATAGAACGTGACTGTGTTTTGAGTATTTGTCACAACTTGGGTTTGGCTGCAAACTCTCACTGTTTTGTCAGGTGTATCCCATGCAATGAATCACAAACAGAGTGATGAATTCTGAGCAGTGCAAGGCAAGTGAGAGGTACAGGTTGCCTGAAGTGCCATTTTAAAACCAGTGCACTTCACTGAAATACTGAGTCAAAGGAAAAAGGCTGAGACATGAAAAAACAAAGAAAACACAGGATTAACCTTAAAATTGCCAGTTCTTCATTGTGTTTCATATTTTACAGGTGTTCTGGGTTAGTGGGAATTGTCGACCACCCAGTGTCAGTATTAGGGTATGTCCAGATTTCCCATATCTGTAAAGTGATGACTGAGATGTTTCTCTCATATATATATAAAATAAACCTTTTTTACCTACTCATGAGATTTGCAAGGAAAAATTACACATACCTGCATGTGCTCTGATTGAGATTTTTTCAAACCTCATATTCATACAATAAATCTCCTATGAAGTGATTGTCTGATTAAAGATCACTTCTATCAATAGTGCTTTACCTTCCACTCGAGCTTTCAGAGTTTCAGTCAAGCACTTGAAAACTCATGCATTGTTGCTTAGAGCATCAGTAAGCAAAGAAAGTAATACCATCATTAAATCTCATGGTACTTAGTTGCCTTTCATATTTTCAATAAGCAGTATTTTAGTCCCTCATTTAAATTAGCCACTTAAAGAGAGATTACCTCTTCTGTGGCTCCTTCTAAGGGGCTAGACATTCAAGGGAGAGTGTGCTTTAAATATCTCATTTTGTAAGTGGTCATTAGCGATAATCACTGGAAGATGATTGATTTCTTTACAGTCAGGAAAAGTAGGGAGTGGTGTATGACTACAAGTGGCTTTCAGCAGTGGAATTGTGTATAATTTGATGTTTGAGAGTGACTATATAGTTGCATCTTGGACATCTTATATATGGTTTTATATGGAAGACTGAGTACATAGGGCTGAGTTGGAACTGATACCTGTTTGATGCCAGACTCCTACCATGACAAAGGACTTGGGTACTCTGAGCAACCTGGTCTAGAGGAAGCTGTCCCTGACCAGTGCAGGGAGGGGTTGGAATGAGATGAACTTTAAGGTCCCTTCCAACCCAAACCATTCCATGATTCCTGAGGAAGCACAGAAAAGGGGAAACTTTTCAGTAATCTCCCAGCAGCCAATTCTCCTTGAATTTGATGGTTTCAGATGTGTTTTCTGACATGTTTAGTAGTTGTTGAATGGACATCTATGCCAATACTCTGTTGGTCTGTTGAATGGCTATCACAGCCCCCACTGAGGCATTACGATTTGTAGACCACTACTGGGTTATCCGTATTTCTTACTAACAGCTGTTTTCTGCCTCACCTCCCCTTTCTCTCCAGAAAAGCCACACTGACAGATAAAAGCACTTTAATGAAGCTGTGTATTGTGCCAGAGAACACAAGTGGCACTTGTTAATATTAGGAAAGTATTCAATTTTTTTGGACCTGACTCTGCTGATACTGATAGATCTCATCATACCCCAAAAGGTCATTTGCTGCTTCAAACTCAAATGAATCATAACCAAAGCCACAACCGAGGAACACCTACATGGGAAGGCAGCTGGAGGAATGCAAATGCCAAGGAAATACCTAAGAATGGATTATGTTATTTCACAAAACAAGCACAGTGAGATGTTTCTCAAAGTACATTTAGTCCAACACTCAGATGAACGCATGTTCTTACATAGCTCTGAGATAAAAGGGTATCTCCTAAGCCTAGCTGTGTGGGTGCAATATTTCTTCTGCTGCTAAAGCCATTACAGTCTTGTTACACAAATCTAGCCAAGTCCATCTGAATATGAATGATATTTAAAAATTGAGCTAGGTAAGGAAGCTCTGTTTAAATTAGGCTTTTTGCAAATAGAAACAGCTAAGGGTAAAGGAAAAAAAATTAAAATCCTGTATTAAATTTCTCTTTTCTTGATTTTACTTTTTTTTTGTCCTTTTTTGGTTTTAGTTCCAGATCCAGCCAGGCAGGTGAGATAGAAATAAGGCATTGCTTGATTCTTAAATTGTGGGACTGCCAGTTCCATTTAAAGTCTCCCAGGCATGTTTTTACATCCTGATGTCAAATCACACCTGGTAGGTAGAAACTGTACTTCCGTTTCTCACAAGTGTTTCTGGAGAAGGATATTGATAGTGTATAGAAAGTGCTTTGATACCCTCAAGAAGCTGCTGTGTAAGTGCAAAAAAAGTAAGCTGAAATATCTTTCTAGACAAAACTCTGCTTCCTTCTGCATTAAAATTAGTTACTAATTTGTAAATATTTCTATTTTTTCTTTATTTTTTTTCCTGTGCCTGGATTCTTAGCTTTTTACCCTGATAAAAAAATTATAAATACCTCTGCAGTTCAATTTCTTGTGTTTATTGCACATGTTTCTTGTGGACATAATGTCAAAGGTAGAAGGTGTTGATTTTGGGGTTTCAGTTATTCTGACCACATTAGGAATTTTTCAAGTTGATGCAACCATTTTGTTATCCTTGCCTATGTATAGATACTTTCTGTAACTAACAATGACTACGCTAGGCTTTAGTTGTCAAGGAATTTTCAGCATCTGCAACCCAAAACCTGTATACCTCTGTTGGATCTGAATTTTGTAGTTTATAAGACTTCATGACATGTCAGGAACAAAACAGAAGTACTTAAGTAGGTGAAGCATCAATTGCTGCTTTCATCAGAAAATCAAATTCTTTTTGCAGGAAAACTCTTCCAAATATTGGCCTTTGCAGTATCAAACAATTGTCAGTCTTGTGATCCTGATTTAGGCCATTGTCTTAGAAGAGTCAATAGATCAAATTTAGCTCTTCATTTCATTGAGGCATCTAACCTCAACAGAAGAAAGCCACTCATTTCTATTATGAAACAAAAAATAAACAGTTTTGTGGTGGACTTCTAGCCATTGAAGTGTTGTAGAAGATGTAAGATGGTGCATGGATCCCGAACCCTTTTGCCTGCTGATTCTGCTCAGCTGCTTCTGATAATGATTTGCCATTAAGCAGAATGAGCTCTTATGTAGAGTGGCCAAAAGGAAGGTAGTTCAAACACTTACAATTCACAGATGGCCTTAGCAGAATCCACACTCAGCAGCTGTTACAGTGGGAATTTGGCCCATGTATTGAAGCCAGATAAAGCCGGGAAGACATAATAAAAATAAATACCTTAGTATTTTGCTGTATACTTTAGCTCTTGTATTCTCCTCAGTACTTATCAGTGAGTGCTAATTTAAATGCTCTTTTGAGGAATAGTCGCAGAGAATAAAAGCACTGAAAAGATATCAGTAAGTGCTTCAACAAGCAATCACACTCATTATGTTCTCAGCCTGTGGAGGAGATAACATTGGATTCTTGCTTGAATGAAAAGGTCAAAAAAGCTGCAATTGGATAGCTGACCTCTGAAAAGAGTGTAAGGATGAAGGTTTCTAGGATGGACTAGCTCTCGAGTCATACAGCCATGAGTAATGCAGTCCAACATTTGTAGTCCTTAGGTAAGAAACAACCCGACTTAAAACTGTCAAAGGAGCTTTAGAAAGAATGTACTGTTACAAAACAATCAAGTTGTTATGTCAGCTTGGACTTAATCAACACAAATATGATTGTTTTATTAAACAATACCCTATTGAATCAGGAGAAATATAAATTGTGATTTGGTTAAGAGGACAGAAGTAATTAATGAGTGCTCAATGACTATTGCGCAAATTAGTAAAATTGCCAATACTTCAGCATTCTTTCTCTGCTTATTTTTGGTATGAAACATGCTCTCTGGGGTGCAAAGCACACCAGTTTTAGCCCTTAATAGAGGCCTGCTAGTAAAGACCATTATCCCACGTCTTTCTGTATGGAATAGAGAAGCTATTACAGTTGTGGTCAACTTAAGCTTATCGGTTTTGGGATCCCTGAGTGAAAGGACTGTGCTTATTCCTGCCTGGCTGAGAGACTTAAAAATTCGACCTTTTTTTTTTTTCCTTCAGTTTTGTTTTTAGTTAAAAATCCTTTCTATGATAGATCAGCTAGTGATACTAGACATCTAAATAAACAATGCTAATTAAAAGTTGCCTTGTAGTAGTCTGCCCATAAATTACACTATGGGAAATTATAAATAAAACTTTGGTAGGAGCTTGGGTTTCCACTGGAGGAAAAGTGTTCCCAGCTGCTTTGCTTGTGTCAAGCAGAAGGAACCTCACTGAGGACTTGTCACCCAGAGCTGTTTATCCACCTAAAATCTGGTATGGGCAAGTTGAAGCTCTGAAATTAGATATGTGATGTTGATATAAATTCATACAACAGGCTTTGTGGAACATGCTAAATATATTTAGCCTAGAAGTGAAGAATAGTAATTATCTTCTTGATTTCATTTCCTGTTTCTGAGCATAATGTACCTGCATTAAAAAAATGCATAGTAAATAGGGACGTAGCAAAGTTGTACAATGGAGTTTGCCATAAGAAGGGTGCTTGGGCATGGAAAGACGCTTGTGCAACTGCTGCTTACAATGAGGGGCTGGAAGCCTGCTGTGGCAGGCTAAGCTGTGCAGGGGGCCAAAGGGATGTGTCCACCTTTTCCCAAGTGTCCAGAGCTTTACATATCTCCCTCTGTGTTGCAGCACAGCACACAAATTATGCACTGACCTTATGAGTAATGTCCCACTTACTTTGGTGAAAGTGAAGGCAGGTGTCCGAGCAGGATGAATAACTCATTGACTGGCCCTTCTGCAAATCCTGCTCTACTCTGTATGTCATGACAGGGAAAGAAAAGAGACTCGGTAAGTATATTAAAAAGTACATAATAAAGATGTACTCCGCGCTCACTGACAGCATGTCATCACCAACATATATGTTGTTTATGAGCAGAGATGCCTATAAGTGCACACGTTTTTATTAGGAATTTTAATATTTAATTTCCATGGAAACACTGGCTTGATTAATGACAGAGATTTGAAACAAAGGGCTTCAAAGTGCTCCTAATTTTTTCATGTTGATCTTTCCAAGATAATGATAAAAGCTTCTAAACTTACCGTGCTATGTTTACTGCAGTAAGTAATTAGTGCATTCAAAAGGCAGAAGTGCGGTGCCTGAATTAAGAGAAGGGTAGCCAGATAACAATATAAAGTGGCATTTTGAGGCAAGTGGGAAACGTGCTTTGTTTTGAAATATAATTATCTTTAGATGGATGAAACTGTTCAGGTGTGTTCAGGTACTTTTATTAAGAGATCACTGTGCTCTCAAATTCTGGAAACAGACATACATGCAGAACATACATGAGTATGTTCCTTTGTAAAAAGCTTCCAACATAGTTGGTAAGGAAAAGCCAAAGTGGTTGGGTAGCTTTTGAAATCAGGGAATGGAGGAGTTTCATGGAAGAACAGTAGACATGTGCAGTTATCTCTTACAGGGTGTTATCGAGTAACCCACAGCATGATCCTTCACTCTCTGGATGCAGATCTGGCACTTTTTAGGAAAGGTGGTTTTTTGTACTGTGGGCACAGACACTAATAGGTATCCTTTAAACATTGTTGAAGATTTATACAAAAAATGAAATTATTAATGAACGTTTCAGTGACCTTTGCCTTTCTTGGTACAATGATGAAATATTGCATGAAATAAAAAAAAAGTCCATTGCTTTTTAATAGCACCTTTCATATAGCAGTTTAAAAGATGCTTATATTAAGTCCGTAAAACATCAGGATCTATATATTTTCAAAATATCTCTAATTTTTTAAAATGCTCAGACAGCAATACACATCATACAATTCCAGCTTTCAAACCCGTCTACCTATAGTCAGGCTCTCATATGCAGTGCAAACTAATGTTATACAGAGCACTGAAAATAGAGGTAAATTTGCCCATTGTCTTACCACCGACAAAAATCAGAGCTTGGCCAGTGTTGCCTTGACTTTGGATCTCCTGCTGTGGATACAAGACCACAGGTTTTTTTGATCACATAGAATAGATCTGATATGCATTGCTACAGTTGTAATACAAAAAGGAAATTTCAGAAGGATAGACACTAGTCCTCAGTATAAAAATAGGCAAAATCATATTAGAAAGATTTGAGGATAGGGAAGGTACTTGATTATTAATTTTATTTATAGAGAAGGTGCAGATCTCATTTATCCAAAGAGTTTTGTGTTAGACACCTTCTTTTTTTTTGATTCCTCCATTGTACTAAATGTCAAGTATTATATCTTTGGATTCACAATTCCACTCGAACACTTGCTAGAAAAGAAAATACAAAAGTATATAGCCAAGAACAACACTGAAAAATAGTTTTAATATTTTAAACTTTTTTTTTATTTAACAAGCTAGCTAGCTCTCAGAAAGCAATGCTAGAAGGTTTTCTGGAGGGACTGTAACTCTATATATATACAAAGTCTCTCACTTTGTTTCATAGTGTATGTTTCAGAATGATTTTTCATTGCCAGAATGAGCTTGCCACTCTTATTCCAGGAATTTTCATTTAGAAGGTGATTTTATTTCAAATGGGGTTTTTTTTCACCATGTGAACATGCTGAGAGGTAAGAAGGAGAATGCAGCATGAAAAGAAGCCAAAACTATATTAATTTTGAGAACTTAGAGTAAATTAATTACAGATGACTTTCATTACAATATCAGAAAATAAAAAAATTACATTTATCATCATTACAGACAAAATTAAATTTGGAAACCCACTTCCCTGCCATCTGCCTGGAGGTTACTTTAGGAAAATAAAGACTGGAAGAAGAGACCACAGCAAAGGAAGTGAACCAAGAGATTTGGTTCTAAGTGAGCTTCTGAGAGCTGCAATGCTGATAAAAGTTTATTATGTCCATGTAGCTATTTCTGCTTAAAAAGGGATGAAATTTCCTGTTCACACTGCATAAAGATCAGAATAAGAGGCTGATGCCTGGTTAGTCAGAAGGGGGGCAGGTCTTCCAAGAGAAAGCAAATGTGGCTGAGTCATCACCTCTGGGAGCAGAAGGATTAATGAAACAGAAGCAAAGGATAAAGCATGGAGTAATGTGTAAGATTAATGGAGACCATTGCTACGTTTCATTTGCATGATCTTGCCTCTTCATCAGAAGTTTGAAAAGTTGCTAATACAATTTTTATTTGGTTCAAACTTTTAAGGAGAAGGAAATCCAAATCCATACTAACAAACTTCTTATACCCCATAGGCTCTAAGGTGATGGAGATGGAAAAGACCTTTGGTCTGCTTTTGACCACTAATCTTAGATGCTACAAATCAGAAAATCCTTGCTCATGGATTTTTTTTAACATACTATGCTAGAAACAGAATATAATGATAAAGACATTAGTTTGCTTTCCTGATACATGCACCTCAGATGCAGACACATTCAGCTTTTTTTAAAGGATTCAACAAAATCAAGATTTGAGAGTGTTTCTTAGACCATTTCTAGGTATTAATTTGGATAGATAACATTTTCTTCAACTGTATCTTAGACTTTGGTTTCAATTGTACAGGAGGCATAAAAGTTTTGTCTTTCTAGCTTTTCTTTTATTTTGGGGTTTATTTTATACTCAAAAATTAAGTTATTTTCAAAGTTTAAAATTTTGAAGTTTCAAATGTTCACACTAAGAGCATAAAAATAATATGAATTAAAATACAGGGCAAACTCACACAGTACTGAATTATAAAACATGCTCATAAAAAGGTTAATTGAAAAGTCTGTTGACCAAATAATTTCTCTGAACTCTAGCACCACGTGTATCACAAGCAGCAGGCAGCCGTTGGATTGGAATGACAGCATCTTCACTGGGGAAGGATAACACCTAGTCCTACTTTTGGTGTTGCAGATGATCATCTGCCCAGGGGAGGTAAAGGCCAGCAAGACCTTTCTGTCCTGGCATCTTTTGTGTGAGAGCAATCCTTGTGCATGTTCAGTGTTGGAGGTGGCATCCAAATTTTGATGGTGTGTTCTTGAAAGAGGATGATAATGCTTTTAAATGGGAAGGTGTCAAGGTTTAACACCAGCCTGCCACCAAGTCCCACACAGCCTCTTGCTCACTCCCCCACCATTAGGATCAGGGAGAGAATCAACAGAGTAAAAGCTAGAAAACTCATGTATTGAGATAAAGACAGTTTTATAGGGAAAGCAAAAACCACACACAAAAGCAAAGCAAAACAAAGAATTAACTCACTGCTTCCCATGGGCAGGCAAGAGTTCAGCCCTCCCAGGAGAGCAGGGCCCCATGACAGGTAATGGTTACTTGAGAAGACAAATGCCATCACTCCAAATGTCCCCCCCTTCCTCCTTCTTCCCCTGCTTTATATCCTGAGCATGATGTTACATAGACTGGAATATCTCTTTGGTAAGTCTGGGTCACCTGTCCCAGCTGTGTGCCCTCCCACCCTTGCCTGCACCCCCTACTTCCTTGCTGGCCTGGCAGTGCTAGAAGCAGCAAAGGCCTTGGTTCTGTGTAACAGAACAAAACCATTTCTATTATCATCACTGTGCTCAGAACAAATCCAAAACATAGACCTATACTGGCCACTGTGAAGGAAATTAACTGCACCCCAGTCAGAAACAGCACAGGAGGAAAGCACTTAGCCCCAGTGTTTCGGGTACAGGTTATAGGCTGCCCAAGGGAGGTAAAGGCCAGCAAGACCTTTCTGCCCTCACACCTTTTGTGTGGAAGCAATTCTTGCATGTATTCAATATTGGAGGTGGCATCCAAATTTCAGTGGTGGGCACCTGAAGGAGGATGACAGTGCTTTTGCCTGTG
This sequence comes from Ptilonorhynchus violaceus, assembly GCA_013397565.1. Lineage (NCBI taxonomy): Eukaryota > Metazoa > Chordata > Aves > Passeriformes > Ptilonorhynchidae > Ptilonorhynchus > Ptilonorhynchus violaceus. Next base: position 279,807 of record VZRJ01010923.1, on the reverse strand, counting down.
AAGGAAAGCACCTAGGCCCGTGCAGATGATTTGCTGCATGGGGAAGTAAAAACCAGCAGCAGTTTGCTGTCCAGGCATCTTTTGTGTTGGAACAATCCCCGTACGTTTTCAATTTTTGAGCTTGGCTCTACCTTTCTGTGGGAAGTAAAGGACACAGCAGCAGCATCAAGGTCATAGAAAGGAAAAAACAAAAACCAGAAATATAAGAGCAATCTTTTCAACAAGACATTGCTGTTCTTTTGAAAATAATCTGCTCCTTCTTATCAGACACTCTGTTCATGGACTGAAGCTGAAAGAAAGGCAAGGCATTTTGCAATATGAGAGCTGCCTAAAGGGTTTTAATCTGGGTTTAGCTTCATTTACTGAGTAGAATGAAGTAGGAACTTAACCTTCTCCTACTAAAACCTCACTCCATCCTGAAGCAGTAAGTCTTTCCCCCCTCAGGGTATTTTGGGGGAGCAGAGGAACTGAGGAACAAATGGAAGCGAAATGGGGAAAAAGCTAATTACTTACCACATTCCAGATGCTCTCAGACATGTCCAGTGGGTGCTGAGTAAGAAAACATATATATACTGATTCATTGCTCTTCTGTGGTCTATCTGTCTACAAACTCACCAGAGGCAGGTTTAAGTGCAGGATCAATCAGGACTTAAAACAGACACAGCACAACACAAAAATACACATTTGGTTCCGTGCAAAATAAATTAATTAACATACAGTCTGTCTGAAAGAAATGAACTTAATACTTGGGCCCAAAAACAAAAGAGACCTTTCTTAATTCCTAAATTTTTGGGGAATGTTTATACTTTTTATGTGGTGGGTAGTAAGGACTTTTGCTAGAAATAAAGCAAAATATTTCAGGAAACCTGTAATTTTTTATAAAAGTCTGGTTTGTTTTCCTTTGGAGAGAAAAGAAAAAAAGAAATGGGTCTTTTTCAGAAAGTCATCTGGTTTTGGAAAAAAATGCAATTTTATAGTTGAGAATATTTGCTTATTTTCTCTGCTGTGTTTCTGCTCTATTTTTATTTAAGTATCTTCTTGAAAAGTAAAAATTTAGAATGGATAAGTAAAGTTGGAAAGAAAGAAAACTTATTCCAGATTTTTCTCCCAATTTTTTTATTCTCTATTTTGTAGCTTCTATTTTCTTTTGAATTATCGCTAAAATTTGTTTCTGAATTGCTAGCTTTCCGTAATTCCCTCTCTTCCGCTAGTAAAGATCAAGCAGAGCAATAATGAAACTGAGCTTGATACATTCTTGAAGTGTGTCTTCATCCTTTTTATCAACAGTTTTGTACAGTTTGAATGTTCTACCTCTTCTGATGTAATATTATTGCCACTTATTATTTATATTCTGGTGTCATCTGCAAAACCCAACATAGCCTGTCTATTCTACCATACTAGCATTGTGTGTGAAGAGTGATCAACATGTGGAAATTATAGTACTGAGAACTGATGTCACTGACCAAGGCTTATAAATGTGGGTCAACAATACATCTTTTTAATTACACATTCATTATGCAATCCACAAACTGCATTGCCTTCATGGCTAAACATGGTGATCTTACTTTAAAGTTGTCTTTTTCTCCCTAATAAAGCACTTGCCTCTAAATGCAAACTCAAGTTCTACTGTCATCAGAATGATTTATTCTAATGATTTTTGTTTCCTACTTTCCATCCCCTGTTGTCGCTTTGTGACTTCTCTTATGCAGACCCGTGTCCTTTCAGCAATTAAATATATCTGCTTGTTCAGTAATGCAAAAGGGGATTTGCATTTATGGATACCTGGTGGTGTCAGTTCTAGTTTCAAAACAAAATAGAGAGTCTCACTGGGTCATAGGTAATGCAATTTTGTTCATTTGTTAAGTTCTCTAATGATACCCTACATCCCAATTCCCACAGTGGAAGAATGCCTTTATCTTATTTTCTGTGTGTTTCTTTTTTCCATTAAGTTTAATTGTGAATTTAGTTTTAACTATTTCAGCTCTCCTATTACAGAGCTGTCTCACATGCTTGTAGACCCCATGTGGAACCTGCAAAGCCTTCCTGGTCGGGAAACCTTGCGCTCATTCACTTGGGCAGCCTGCCTTAAATAGTTAAGTGATCAATGTTAGTCACGTACTGGCTTTGGATGTTAGGTGCTACTTCTCAGATATTTCTTTTCATCAGCACCCTGACACTTCCAGTTAAACTTATACAGTTAATCTCCTGTGTAGCTAGAAGTGGTATAGATATACAGTAGATAAAATATCTATGTTCCTGCAGTGAACCTGTTTGCTATATATACTAAGAGGACAATGAAATGATAATAAAGCATATCACTCACTTTAAATGGTAGGAGAGAAATTAGTATAATGAGAATCAGAAACTTTTCCATACTACAAATAAAAAATGGCAAAAGTAATGAAAATGGAAATCTCTTAACAGATTTTTTGGCTTTGGATCTGGTAATCAGATTTTGATGTGCAGAAATAGACTCGTGTAAATCAGTGCAGAGATCATCAAAACCAGAAAGAACTCCTAGGAAGTATTTGTTCTAATTCAGATGTAATTACCAACACCTTCCCATTCCGCTTATTAACAAGGAGAGTATAATTGGCTTTGTGAATTATATATTAGAGAATGTCTCTTCTTGAAAAGTAATAAACTGGTGCTGACTTGAGTTTTTTAGAGAGGGCATTATTAATAAACAGTAGTTGAACTGGGAAAGCTAGGCTGCCAAGGCTCCTTAAGCTCAGATTAATTTTTACATGTGTATCTCAGAAAAAGTGGGTTCACACATTTGTAAGGTAAAGCTAAAATGAAAACACTGATGAATGTACTTGTGAGTGAGATAAGAACCTGTTTGAACCACGTTCTGCTACTGATTCGCAACAAACAGTACTGCATTGCATGAGCAACTGCATTAAAGTTGTACTTAAGTCAGGAAAATTTTAAGGGGTTTCCATTGCTTTTAAAAGGAACATCAAGAGTACTTTATTTGTGATGGAGCACACTGAATGCTTATATTGCAGACAGATATTAAAATCTCTCATATCTTCTTTTTTGGCATATTCTCATTGTGATGCTTTGGATTTATGTGCTTGTAACCACTGTCTTTCAAACAGTCTGTGCTGGTTTGACTGTAAACCAGTAGGGGAAATTAACCCCACACAAATACCTCGAGAGAGATTTTAGGTCAGAATTACAATTTTAATAGAAAGGTTACAATAAATGCAGTAATACAGGAACACCGGCTTAAACCGACAGAGTCACAGTACAGCCTGGCAGTGGTTGCAGTCCTGTTGAAGGTCTGGAACTGTGGAAACTTCATCTCCTCTGCTGGGTACCCTGTGGTCCAGGGGGTGTCCAGTGGTCTGGGTGTCCAGTGGCGCAGAAAGGTCTGGTCCTCTGGGTATCCAGTGGTGGTCTCTCTCAGTCCCCAAGCCTGTTTTTGTGTGGTGTTTCTTTGGTGGTACCTCCCCCAGGGGCAGGAATTTCCACAATGGAGTGAGATGTTTCTGACGTTCTATTCGTCGGTGCTTATCCAGTTTGGTCATGGGCCATTAGCAGAGATAATCCACTCAGGAGGGGTAGTGTTTGCTGCTGCCAGGGTAAGTTATCACAGTTGAGATAAGAAACGCTACCCCACCTCACATGATCTGCTGCTCCTCAGCCATAGTCTCAGGGACCAGGTTTGTAACCAGCTACTGTGAACGACCCAGCTTATCAAGGACTTATGCGGATGGTAATAGAATACATACTTTTGGTTAACCCTGGACACAGTCATATGTGGAACTAAAAATAAATATCTTTTCCTGTCAGGTGCATAGAGCCACTAAAAACTGAAAAAGCCCCCGGTAACTTATGCTAAGAATTGTTTAGAAACGTGTTTTAAAGAATAGGTATTTATACTCGTTCTTTGAAATGGTGCTTATGGTCCTGAATATAAGACATATTAAGGCATTAGATATTGGTAAATGCAGGAGTAATGCTGGGATATCTGATAACTGCAAAACTGTTTATTGCTAGACACATTCCAAGGCAATGGCCATTACTCTTGAGAAGAGAAAACAATACAATGGCCACTTTATTTTTTTTCATGAGGTTTGGCAAGTGCTGTATTTTTATTTTCTTAGGGTATCCAGTGACATAATTTTTAAGGGAATAAAAAATTTTAATATGCTGTGTCTCTGTACTCTTTCCAAAAATTCATACAGCAACTGAATTATTTAGATGAACTGCACAGTGTCCAGCTCAGTACAGACTGTGTCTCCCATGAAAACTTAATCCAAACTAATAAACACCGTTTGGAACTTCTGCTTAGTCCACTTCCATCATTTCAAACAATGAGGAACAAAGGGATTTTGAGGGAATAGCTACAAATGACACAGCAGCAGTAGTGCTTTGAAAGGTAAGGCATTGACACGAGTAGAGAAGTGTTTAAAGGACATCTCTTCACAGATCTATAACTGCTATAGATTCTGGATTGTTGATGGTTGCCCTGTTCCCAGTCTATGCATTAGTCTATCTAAAGCTTCCAGAAACAAGTACATTTCTTTGAGTTCTTCCATTAAAAAATAATACTACTTTTTGGACTAGGTCAAATGATTTCTTCTGCCAATGTTAGTGTTACCTGCTTCATGTCCCCAGAGAAACAAAATGTCAAGTAATGAGTTACAGAGACCTTTTTGGTATTGAGAATTAGTGCAGTTTTTCTACCTTAAATATACCTTTAATATCTGGGTTAAGCATTCTTCATCTTGTGCTGAGTGAATGATACAGAGAAAGAAATTCCAAAATAAGCATACAGCATCTATTTATTACAGTGATGTTTTAATGTTGTATCTGTGTATCTCAGTGTAAAAAGGTGGGGCATTCTGTGAATCCAGACCATTGCATCTGTCACAGTTCTGTTACAGGATCTCCAAAATGATCTTCTGCAATTTTATATTGCTTGCTTCTAACTTCTAACTTCAATTAGTTCAATTACTATATCATATAGTGTAAAAGAACTATATGAACAGGCCTTAAAGTAATTCATGTTAGACTTTTGTCTCCTTCTCTTACCTTAGTGATGCATTTTGATCCATTCTAATTGTGAGCAAGCTAAAAACTGTATAAAACCATCACAGTGCTTGCTAAAGCAAGTTTTATAGACTGTGATCATTGTTCAGAATTATCTCTAAGATCAGTCACCTGATTGACATATTGTTTTTCTTCTTCAATTTGGATGATTAGAACTGTAAGAAAACATGGAGTGGTGAGTATTAACTAGTGGAATTTCATATCTTCCAAAGAAAGTAAAATAAGGGAGTGGAATCCATTTATCATACTAATGTTTAGGGTGTGTAATTATTGTTTCTCCTTTTGAATACAGCCTCTTGCAAAAAAACAACCAACCAAACAAAAAACCCCAACAAAACCCCAATCAAACAATGTCACAATAAAAACAATAGAGGGAGTTAATTAGAATTCAATCTTAATTTTCTGTATGCTTCGGTATGAACAAAATTTATCTAAGTGTGAATATAAGGCTAATAGAGGAAAAGGACATAACAATGTGATAAATCTGATTTTCTAATTAATCTAAATGTTGAGAAATATATTTCTGCACTATAGACTTGACTGCTGTTAATAGTACAGAATAATGATGTTTCAGTCCCTGAGGAATAATTTTCTCATGTTTAAAAAACAGCAGGTCTTTTTGGGGAAAAAAATAAAAAAATTAAATCTGAAGAAATCTGGGTAAAGTAGGAAATATAAGTACTGATAAGATCTTTTCCATCACATAAGCATTTTCTATTTGAAAGCTCTATCACATATGCTCCTGCAACTCTCCTCCACTGTTTTTGTCTAAAATGATAATTTCTAGTTTCTTGGCAGTGAAGAGAGAAACCTGGAAGCAAAATGGAAAATTTACAGCAGCAGCAATACCAGCTGTTAATTCTGAAGTTATAGCTAATATTAACATCTATCCTTATTTAAAGGCAGTAACTCCTGCTGTCCAAATTTACTATATCATGGAGATAGACCTGAAACATGGAAGTGACTTAGACCACCTCCTCGGGGTTGTCTATGGCTTGTCCTCAGCTCTCGGTGGTTGTCTGTGACAGCCTCATAGTCTGCAAATATTTGTGGCAAGTTCAGCAGTCAGGAGGTGTGAAGTGCAAGGGCAGCAGCTATTTAACCAGTTTTATTTGTATTAACCACTGTGCATATACAGAGACAGTTATAGTCAAACAGCAATTCAAATGAAAGCTGAGAAGCAGTTGGAGAAGTTGTGGATTATCTAAGCAGAAAAGCTGTAGTTTCCTTCTTTCAGTTGCAATAGAGCTATTAAAGTCTTGCAGAACTCTCAGTCTTATAGCTTTGTGTTCGTGGTTTCATTTGCATTTTCAAATATGTAGAGTGATGCTATTGTGTTATATCAGTTCGTTGCAGTCTCTGTTTTCGGACTGTTTGCCCAGTTTTTGTCTTTATTCTTTGTCTTCGCAGTGAATACCGCTCTGCATTATTATCTTTGTCATATCTTTGTTAGATCACAGTTACTGTCTACTTCTTAATTCAAAGAGTTCTTTTGGACAGTGGAAGAAAGTGGCTATTATGTCTCACACAGAAACAATTTGGACTTTGGCTGTGAAAATTTATATTGGTGAAATATTAGTGAAACAGCATCATAATAGAGGAAGAACATGGGGGAGAATGGAAATCTTAACGAAAAATAGAAAGCCAACATGCTTAGGAAAATATGTAATGGCAATTATACATGATATATGATGTGCTTTGTAAAAATGAGCAACTAATTTACAATGAATAATTCAGCTTACTAATGTGGCTGTTTATCACTCTGTGAAATACTTGCAGGCAGGCAGCGGCGTCCTCGAATTTTAACTACATAGGATTAAGGTTTCAAAGGGAAAAGTTAATCAAGTTCTCCACTCATTGATTAAGCAACAAAAAGTGTGCTTCTGTGGGCTTTCTCAGTGAGAGCAACAATACTTGTAACTGAGTTTGTTTGGATTTATCTTTCATTAAGGAGAGGCTGAGGAAAATACGGGAAAATAACATCTAAAATCAGAGTGTTTATTAAAAAGAAACAAACCCGAGACTTATCACAAAGAATTTCTGTGTTCTAGAGTTTTAACTTTCTATGTTAAAATAAAAAGGGAAAATACATTGTGGGAGATGGAACGAAGAACTCTGCTAATTAGAACTCTGGTTTGTTTCATCTCTAACTCTGCTAATTAGCAGAGATCTTAGCAGCAGTATAGAAAACCACGTCTTTCTTTCAAAAGTAATTGTGTGCAAAAATATAGTTTGTATACAAATAGATAATTAACAAACAAAATTAATTATTATATTACATTTAAGGGAATAATTAAATATGAAGTCTTAAATGTCTTAAGAAAACTTTTACAAGAAAAAAATTGTTGGTGCCAATAGGCACAATGGGATTCATCATACATTTATTCAAGCTCCTTTGGAATTGGTAAAATTCTTAAAAAAAAAATTAAATGCTGAAGAAGTAAATTTACTGTAGGAAGGGGGTAAGACACTTTAGCAAGATGATATGAGATAAAGGGGAAGGGCATTTCCTGCAGCTTGGTATCTCCAACCAGTTGGTGTAAATCCTTCACTTTGCTTAGCAGGGAATTCATGATAAAATGAGATACCAGTGTCTACAGAACTTACCATGAGCTGTACCACTCTCAAAGGGAAATGTAAATCATGCCACTGTCAAATCTCCTTATTTCATGTCTTGACGAGACAAAATCTGGTGAGCTCGGTGGAGAGGGAGTCTCCCACTCCACACTTGGGTTGATCCTGTCCCTCCAGTCACCAGGCTGCAGGGAGATCTACTGGTGGCTCCACTCTATGCAATGAGCAATGGCCAAGCACTTCAACAAGTTTTTGCCTATGAATAGGCAGAACTTTTTACCTGTTTCTATAGACTGGAGCCTGGATGATCAGTGTTTCACACAATGGAGACCTACAGGAAAACATTCCAGTTGACTTGTTGCAGTGAAGTGAAACAATCCCAGACAGGTGCTTTAAGACTGGCATTTTGTTTTAGATAGATCCATGGGAGCATTTGCTGATTTTAATGGGCAAAGAAAGATCAATCACTTCAAGGGTGACAGAAAATGACTGTAATAAAACCCAAACCACTTCCCAACTAAAATCATGAACATTCAAGTAAAACATTCCTGGAGAACACAGACGAATATTAAAAGATCATGACGTCTGTCCTGGGTTAGTTATATATTCTATTACCACCCACAAAACAGCTGGATAAATTTCATAATTACACACCTGGGACTCCTTATCTCAACTGAGATAAGCACTCCAGCTGACAGCAAGCACCACCCACCCTGGTTATCTGATCTCAGGTAATGGCCCATTAGCACCACCCAGCCTGACTAATTAGCCTGAACCCCCTCAGAGGACCCTGGATCATCTCTGAGAACCCTGGGGAGCATCTCAGAGGAGCCCAGGGCTCACCCAAGCTCATTACCGAAGCAACCAATAGAACATCGGGAAGATCCTCTTCCATTGTGAAAGTCCCCGCCCCTGGGGGAGGTGCCAGCCAAGAAACACAGCATAAAACCAGGGGTTTGGATCGGAGAAGGGACCTTCGACTCGACAGGACTCCGTTCTCGGGACTCCACTCTCGACAGGACTCTCAACTCGACTCGACTGGACTCCACTCCTTGGAACTGGATTTAGCTAGCTACTCCACTCCACTCCTCAGAATTGGACTCAGCTACTCCACTCCACTACCGGGACTGGACTACCAGGCTTTCCTGCAGGACCAATGCCTAACTGGACTGCACAGCTACCACCCTGGTCAACGGGGTGTCAGGTTGTACCGTAACTCTGTCGGTTTGTTTACCCATGTTTCTGTATTACTGCATTTATTTTAACCTTTTTTATTAAAATTGTAATTTTGACCTAAAATCTCTCGAGGTATTCGGTGTGTGGTTAATTTCCCCTGCTGGTTTACAGCCAAACCAACACAATGTCAAAAGATGAAAAATCATTGGGACTACTCATAAAATAAGTGCTAGTGTAAGGCTTTACTTTTTTAAGACAGAGAAGAGAGCTTTGATTTCTAAGATATTTAAATACCCAATGTCAGTTAGATTAATGATAATTAGAAACATGAAGTTGCCTTAGAAAACATGCAGTAGTGAGGTGTTTGTGAGCTTTTGGTTTAATAATATTTGGATATGCCTGGGCAATTTAGTTCAATAGGTTTTTTTTTTCCCTGAATACCTTAGAGTCCCAGAAACATTATTCACTCTTAAAATCATTCTCTGATAGAAAAACAGATGAGATGTCCCTTCTTATTCTCTCTTTAAATCTTTACTATGAGTTTTTACACAATCTAAAACCTTGTTTTACTGTGTATGTTATGGAGTTGAATGTTACATCTTTGAAAAGTACTCTATTCATTATTTGGTAGACACCTACAGGAAAATAAAGGGGATCCACAAGAAAGTAATAGTTCAGGCAAAGAGGCAAATAGAATGGAAAAGGCTTCATATGATCGTGTATGATTAATAGAATCTTTTGAAAATACTTATGTTGTATGTAAACAGGCCACATATGTGGAAAGTACAGTTTCTTCTTGAATAATACCTACCATATATATCTCTCATTAAACATTCATGAGACACAAGTCATCTAAAGCAGAAAATCCCTATTGAAGTTTTCCCTGTGGCTCGAACTGACACTGTGATAGGTGTTCCTCTCTCATTTCTGTATCTTTTTCATAATAAGCTCTTCATATAACTGAATTCAAGACAAACCAAAGATCTGCATGACCTACTTGTTCGAGTTCTATCCAGAATAGCTGTACTGCATTGGACTGGGATGTCTAACAGGAGTAACAATGCTAAAAAGAAATTACTACACTGTAAGGTTGTGATTCTTTCATTGTTCACATTTTCTACAGGTATCAGTGATGCTGGATCCAGCCCTCAAGTCTTTATAAATTGGATGAAAAGATATGAAAACTCCTTTGTATCATAGTATCTCTCAGTGTTCTTGGAGGAGAAAAAAATTTTTGACAAGCTAATTAATTACTCCTTTAAAGTAGTAATGCCAACAGTATTGCTTCTTAAGCAAGATCCTAAACCAAATATAAGACATCTCAAGTTGCAGCTAGAACCTGGAAACCTTCAAAAGGCTTTAGTTATAGCAATATAGTTACAAATGAGTGATGGTTCCTGCAAGCACTTACTTTGGCTGGAGCAAAAAAGATTTAGAAGGTCAGCTTAACTTCGTAAGATGTTATAAAAAACCTTAAAGTTTTCTCTTTCAGCTCCATGGCTTGTATATAATTTTAATAAAGTTCAGCTTCTACAATAAATAAATGAACAGGCTCTCGGTGAACAAATGTGTTTGGGAAACTGACAAACAGAAGTGAAGGAACACAGTAAAACTTGTTCTGGGGGGAGGGGAAGTGACTAACTTGTTCTTTATGAAAAGCAAAATGGAAATACACCAACTGAGGGAGCTGGGAGGGATCTCCTTTTTATTTTAAAGTACATCTTGACATTAAAACAACTCTGGACAGAGTCTTTAAATTTCAGTACAGATATTCCAAATAATCAATGCAGAATTGAACTGCAGATGAAATTCTGTAGAACGAAAGCTTGCTAATCCCATATTGCTGGGTTGTTTCCAGCACAGCCATGTTTTCCAGGGATGCCAGTTTGATCTCTGACAGACCTCATTTTCTTTATCTGGCTTTGAAATAAAGATTTGACTTTTTAGCATTGTGCCAAAATAGAGAAATCTACACTGCTGTGATGGAACTTAGAATAGACTAAAAGATTCACATATGACTTTACTTTGATCTGAAGCATGAATTTCTGGGGTGACCTTTAATAACACTTCTGCCAAGAAGCTCCCTGAGAAACTGAATTTCCAACAGAAAACCTTATCACACTGTGACAAACCAGACATACCTAGAAAATAATTGTCAGCTGTAACTACGGAGCTGTCAGCTGAATTCAGTGCAATACTATCTAGATCTACATTGCTCTATTTCAGACTTGGGACAGGAGCTTTAGCAGAAATTCTAGTGTTTTACTGCTAGAACTTCTGTCACCCTGTAGTAATCAAAGGAGATTTCAAGTGCTTAGATCTTAGGATTAACAGTGAAATGCATATTTTTTTATCTGTTCTACTTTCAAAAAGGTAGAACAGCTCCATTACACAGGTCTGAGTGCCAAGTGTGTTCTCAACATCAATTTATCTCCCTAATACTTTAAGTGAAGGCTTGCTTTATGAAATCTTGATTCTGTGAAGGACTAAATATATCTAATTTTATGCACTGGAGTAGTCCTAATAACTTCCCCAGAACTATTGCATGTAGTATAAAATAGTAAATTCATCATTTCTTAACAAATTCATTTATGCTTTACTCATTTACCACTGAAGTAGAGTAAAAGTAAAGCTTAAGTTTCTCTTAGTCTGACCCAAAACACTCACTGATCTCAGTGGTGCAGAATGATGCCCTGATATCCTGCTACACTAATAGCATGTTGGACAAATCTGTTTTGTTTTCATCTTAAATGGTTCATGTTCCAAGCTGGGTGCAGACAGCACATGATTAGTACTGTCCTCCTACTGACGTTTTCGTATTTTCCTCTACTTACCAATGCTTTTCGTCAGTTTCAGGTTGTCATGCTGAAACTCTCCTCTATCTTTTCTAGCTTTCCTTGAATTTATATATCCTCTTATATTTTATCTCTAACGTATTTGTGTAATGCCCTTTTAAATCATAGAAACACTGTTTACTTCCATGGGCTTTGGATGAATTTTGGAGTACTTCTCCCATTAAAATGGGTACTATACTTTCTCGATTAAAGGATATCTGCACTGCTTCAGGCACCTTTTCATCAGAAACACTACAGGGGAAACCTGGATGTCTGAGACCTTGCTTGAGGCAGAGTTTGTCTGCAAGGACTTCAATATTGGGCCAGAAGTTTTGCTTCAAATATTCCTCATATCTATCCAAACTTCACACTGGATGAGGCTGTAGATCTGGCAGGACAGCAGGTAATGCGTGATTACCAACATGCTTCTGCTCCTCTTCTGTCTCCATTTTAAAGTGCTACTAGGCTTTCCAGTTGTCTTTTAAAAATGAGCGAGATGAAATAGTTGCAAAGTAATCTTAAAAACAGGCGAGTTTTAGTGAATTGTCTTTCTATATTGTTGCAGAGTGCACTTCCAAGTAAGTGTGACTTTGCTAGCACACTTGTCTCCTGCTCTTGTCTGTCATTAAGTTCAGGGTGCAGAGACATATCAGGAGCTGTTGTGGTTTAGGAATGGTATTCCCTAATTTACTGGAACACTCCAAACCACGTTTTGCTTGCTCACTTCTCCTTCCCGCTCCCCAAAGGGCTGGAGAGCAAAACTGGGGCCATGAAAGGTAAATATCACAGGTTTGAGATGAGAACAATTTACTAGAAAGAGCAATAAGATAAGAAACAACCAATAACAACAATAATATTAATAACAGAGTACAAGAGAGGCAAACAATTTATATGCAAGTGTTCAGCACTTGCTGAGCACAGCACTGCCCCATGGCTGACTTCACCACTGCCCAAGGGAAGGGACCCCTTCCCCCCACCCCCTGCATGTGGCACGAGTTGCTACAGAACAACCTCCAGGTCCTGGTCATGCTCCTACTGTAAAAATTAACCCTGTTCTGGCCAGAACCAGGACAGGAGCTTAACTTTGTGCCCAACAAAAGCAGAGTTGTGTCATAAGCTTTTGTCCTTCAGACTAAAAAATGTTTCCCTTAAATCTTTACTTTTCTCTAGCTGTGTAATCTCTAAAAGCAGTTTATGTGTCTTCCCTCAGCTGCAGTGAGCAAGGAGCTTTAAGCTCTTTCTTATCTCCATATTTCGTTTTACATATAGTTGTCCCGGAAGAGCACTATCCCAGTCAGAAATGCTTTCTTTTCTCTCCCGTTCAAGGAATGGTAACAACTGATAAACCCATGCAGAAACACTGGTAGATTAGCCACAACCTTCTTCCAAAAGTTGTGAATATTTCTGCAGTTCCAAGGATATGTCACCTTTACTTATACAGTTTCTGGTTTTCTTGTACTGCATTCATTGTATTACAATGTTGGTAGCTCTTTTTAAACAGAAGCAATGACAGAAACAAATACAGAAAGTCTGAAAGGTAATGAAAAAGATGGATTGCTAAATGCACCCAAATTAATAAGAATCCATATGCCTGACAAACAGCTCCCTGAAACCTTAGAAAACAGGAGAAGACATGGGAGAAAAAAATAAAAAGCCATACACAAATTGAGATAGAATAGTCAAGTCTAAAGAAAGAACCTGGCAGATGCTAACAAGCAATCTAATTGAAGATATTTATCTGCACAGTAGGCTTATTAACATTCTGCTGAAGCAATTTGTTTTAACACATCATCACGTATAAGCTCATGTAAAGTTCTGATGATGCACTGGGGTTATCAGGATAAAGAGTCAAGAATTTTAAATTGCTTAGGGGATATTCTGATCCTATATTGCATTTGTTTCTGTTATACAGACAGTTTGTTTTTGCTATATCTTCATTGAAGACATCTGTATTTTTTGTTCCTCTGGCTTTTTTTACTAAACTGATCTTTGGTAGTGATAGTATAGACTTAGGTAGAGACACAGCACAGACCGTATGATTCAAAGTTTTGATATGTGTGGGACTGCCAAAAAAATCTACCATGTCTGGAAAGATTAGCATTCTTTCCTTGTGAAGTATTCTATTGTTTTAAAATAGTTTAGGAAATGTTATTATAATGTGATTTAAACTTTCACTTTTTAATACTTTGTACTGGACGCAGTGTTCTATTACAGAATGTTATTTAATTGTCATATTATCGTTAATGATTATGGTTAATTATTTCAGAATTCCAAAGGTACGACCATGCTATACCCTTTCAAAAATAATGAATTATAACAAATAATGAATTATAATGAATTATAATACCCTTATTATAAATAATGAATTATAACTTTATTTGCTCTTGTTTGGCTTAGCATTTTGCCCCACAGTTCATGGCTTATCAAGCAATGACATAAGCGAAATATATAAAATATTCCTTTGTGCTTTTTAACATTAAAAAGATCCATCATTTTTGCACCTTGAAGGCAATCTCTTTTTCCAGCTGTGATGAAATATAGTGTTACTGAAGTCAAAATTATACTATACCAGTAAGACAATAAAATTAATAAATAAAGTAATATCCCTTTTTGCAATGTAAATGTTATCAAGTACACTTTACCAAGTACTTTGTATTATTTGTGCCTGTATACCTTTCAGTATTTTGCTTCACTATCCTGTTACTTGAAAAAAGCCTAGAAAATTAACATTGGACCTTATTTTAGTAGCTACTTAATATTGTGTTTTCTCTAAAGAAATTTTTACCTAATAGTTCATTATTTCTTCCAAATAGCAGTCAAGCTGCTAGATGTAAAATTAAATGAATACATTTATAAACTAGTATAATTTTTCAGAAACAAAAGTAAGATTGCCTGGCACAACTGATGAACAAAACCTGACGCTTGTGAACTACTAGCCTAAAAAGCCCAGTAAAAGCTGAGTTTCAATATTTAAGATATTTTTTATATTAAAATGATTAATGAGGTAAATAGCAGGACAAAGCACTGCCAATACAGGGAATTTTGGCTTCAAGGCCCAGCTGGGTCTTTCAGTTGTGTGAGGGTAGCTGCAGAAGGCAATTCATGCATCAAATCGGGCTTTTTAGCCTGAAAGAAGTCACTGTAATTCTAGGTGATAAACTGTGATCTGATAGAGACCAATAAAAACAGCTCCATAGCTATTTAAAGCTAAGGAAATTGCTTAGGATCTGGATGGGAATTATCTAAACATAGGCTTCATGTCTAATAAAGAGTGATCCAGAGAATTGTGCAAAGTGTGCAAAACCTTGGTGCCACTGGATGGCGTGTGGGTTCCCCGGACTATTAAAGCTCTGTAACAATCACTGGGAGACCTGTTCTGCATGGATGTACTGACCCAGGCATTTCAATTCCATTGCTGAACATGTGATGAACTTTTTGAAAGCCTAATCCTCTAATGCTGTTACTATGGACACCTGATGTCAATCCACCCAAGTGGATGAAAGACTTTTAGTGTTGAGGTCTGAGAGGAAGGTTGAGTGCTGTGTAGCATTTCTATTTTACAAAGCTTATTTCATTTAGTATTGTCTGATCTTACTAAAGAACTGAACCAGGTGCTAGGCAGATGTAGTGGTGCAGGCAGTCGAAGCTGCCCAGACCCCAGAAAGAGAGGCTGCTCCTGCAACCTGGTGGTCTGGAGCAGGAACTAAGATATGACTGCTCAATGAAAACTGATCTCTCCCCAGGTTCAGCAGCCAGCAGGCCTTGTTATCCTGGAAACCTGTACTCCCCTCCCCATTCTATGTATGAGCTTTTAAATATTCAGTTCCCTTTGTTAGTATGTATAGGTTCTGGAAAGTTCTACTCTGTTCGATGCCCCATTGGCTCCCTCCTGAAGTCCCTTCTTGTGCTGCTCCCACTGGTTAATGTCTTTTATCCCTGCCTTATCTCCTCCCCTTAACCCTCAGATTATTGGTTGCTGATGCTCTCTCCACCCCCACTCAGTGGGGTATAAAACCCTGTGTAAGCCTGCTCCCTGGGCTCTTCGTCCCTGAACCCTTCATCTAATAAACCCTTTGCGTGGAACTCATACGAAGAGTCCCCTCTCGGCTTCTTTGTCTCCGCTTGTGTCCTTGAACAACAGCCCTGGAAAGCTCCCTCGGGTGAGGAGCCTGTCCCTATGATCTGAGGGAGTTTGTGAGCCGCCTGTGGTAGATGCCGCAGCTCCGGTGTGGGACATAGCAGCTATCCTCCGGGCTTTCATTGAGAGGCAGCGCGCAACTACAGGCAGATTTATCATTGGACAAACCACATTGTTAAGGTGAAAAGATTTTGTCTAATTCAGTGTACGCTGGTATTGCAGTTTCAGAGAAAAATTATAAGAAAAAAGTAATCTACAATTCTAGAAGATTATTATTTCATGCTAAAAGGGGTTTACTGGGTGCAGTAGAATTTTTATAAAAGCTATAAATTATGAATTTTTGTTTTTCATGTACTCACGTAATATGTCTAAAAGTACAAAAGAGAAATGTACTCAGTACATTTCAAAGATTAAAAAATACACGTGTTTCTAACTAATCCTTTCCCTTCAATTATCCATCCACTGATTTTCTTCCTGAGATTTGTGAAAACCTCTATTTAAGCATGTGCTTCAATGTAAACCTCATCTAGCTCTGAACAGGGGATGCTGATATGTTTTTCTTCGTCTCCTTTTTCCTGCCTATAATGCAATGAACTTGTCTGCACAGATTCTCCTTGAATTGTCTCCAAGATAATACAGAACTTAAAACGAGGCTGTAAGAATTGTGAAACTTACTGGTGTCAGCACTACGCTAAACAGCCTGAGAGGCACTTTTGACAAAGGTAGAAACAGATAGAAACAGATGAGGCTCATATGAGAAAGAGGAAAGTCAAAAGTAATAGCCAAAGGACATTTCCACACCTTTCCACAGGCAAGAAAATCATTCCATTTAATATTTATGTTGTAGGTGTATATATATGTGTATATGTGTGTGTGTGTATTTAAATGGTGGTCATCTTTCTCTTAGAATTATGTGGAGACATAACTCAATTTTTTCCAGTGGGTAGTATGAGTTAGTTGCACATTTCTTTGTTCTTTAAAGCTCACATAGTCTCCTACCTAGTAGGATGCATGCTAACAGTGGAGATTTGAAGCATATTTCCCTAAAGGCTTCTGTGTATTAACTCAATGATATTGTTGCTAAGTATTGACAATTAGGTTTTCTTCTAGTGCCTTAAATTTTAAAGTGGAAGCCAGCTTCACCAAAAAATACAATTTAGGGTAGCTGTACGTGGACTGAGAACCTTTTAAATTTCAAATGAGATTTGTTCTCCCATTTTGTGCAGAAACTGTATTTGAAAACTACTTTGTGTGATGTCACATTGCATTCTGCTAAGTCCTAACACAAAGAATTTTATGATAGCGATGCAGGAACAGGTTGAACAGCTCCTGGAATCTGTACTGCATGTGTTAGTTGGAGACATTTTGTTCTAAACCAAATATCTACTCATTTCTGTGGATGAGCTCTGAGAATTGATAAGGCGCTTGCATGGCACTACTAAGGTAATTTTAATAACAATTAAATTTTAATAACAATTTTAATAACAATTTCCTGTTATTAGAGAAAAGCTACTTGCACAAATAATTCCTTTAATCAGAATTACCTGAATATGGAAGACATTCACAGTGGAATTATTAACTGCATGGATGCAAGATGAATGTATATGCTGTTACTCTTGCAGTCTTCATCTTGAGAGCTCAAAACCCCATCAGTTCAGAGTGTTGTTGGTGCTCAGCTCAATTGTCTCTAAATGTATCTAGTTACATTGGTTTTAACATTTTTAGAGCACCATCACCTTTTGAGAAGACAATTTTGTTCTGATCCCCTGACTGAAGGAAGCATTCGTGTTAATAATAGTGATCACCTGTGTTGTAAATGGATTTAATCTGGGTTTTTCCCCTAATGGGAAACATATAATAAATAAAACATATAAACAATATAAACATGCTATGTCACTTAGTTGAAGGACAGATAACCTTTGTAGCTTCTGGGAGAACTGACCCTAGGAAGTTATTATGTGACTGCAAGGAAGAGATGGTGCCCACTTAAGAATTTTCTCTGAGAAACTGCTGCTCAACTACCAGTGTTGTACTGCTTCCCATTAAATAATGTCTTTTACAAATTAAATAATAAGCATGAGAGTATCAATTAAAAAACTGTACTGCAAACTTAATTTAAAAACTGTACCTAAGATGCACTGCAGAATGCTGACAAAGTAATTCTCTTTCTAAAATCCTCTGTCATTGATTGGTCATCGGGTTTCTTTTTATTAGTCTCATAACCAAAGTGAACTCTTACATAAAAGATTATTTTTTAATGCATTTTTTTCTTTTTTCCTTTTCCACTTCTAGATTCAAGCAAACTGAGTGAAGTCATGAATATGGGACATCAGGGAAAGACTTGACCTCATATTCCTTTTATTAATTGTTATATGTCAAAATATGATTAAGTGAGCAGCTGAAAATAAAATTGCAGACAAAAATTAAATTTCATTTGATTGTTCAAACCCTTCAAGTTTACCTTATTGCTTTAGCAAGTTGTCATCTTATACTGCTTGGGAAAGAAAAAAAAAGAGCAGGAGTGGTGGACTGTGTTTGTGGGAGAGAAAAGGTTTCAGAGAGTAAATTCAGATCACTGACAGGTCCTGGGGAGAGCTGCTCTCAGTTCTGTTTTCAATTCCTGGTTACAGGTGCAAGTCTCTACAAAACAAAATATGAAGAGTGCCGCGACATGAAGCTGGGTGGAGTGTTGCCGCAGCCTTCCAGAAGCGCCCCTGGTTGGGGAAGCCGCTTCAGCCCCGATGGCCAGATGACGGCTTGGCAACTTACACTCCTGCAGCGCAGGGAGCGTCCACACTCACACGCAGATCTTTTAGGAGGCAGTCGATGACAAAGAGGCAGGATGGGTCCTTTGTATGAGTTCCCACAACAGCGTTTATTGGGGAGGTTCAGGGACAAAGAACAAAATGGAGACCGGGGTACAGGCTTAAGTACAGAACTCGGAGGGCGGGCAGAGCATCACAGCCAACGGGCTGAGGGCCAGGGGGCGGGGTAAGGGTAAGGGTCCAGTGAGGGCACAGGGAAGGAGGGATTAAGGGAAAGGAGCCAATGGGGGCTACAGCCGAAAAGAAATTTCCAGAGGGTTGAACATATATAGCAAGTGAGGGGTGGAGAACAACAAACCACTCCCAAGAAGGGAGAAACCATTGTAAGAAAAAGGGGGGTTTAGGCTCTGAGCATGGCCCACCAGCGAACTTGGGCTGCTCCTGAACCTCGTGGTTCTCTTGAGGTGGCCTGAACCACAGCAACAGAAGAGCCTGGTTTGTGAGCATCCTTCTCACAACAAAGTATGAAATAAATATAATTAAAAAACATTGAACCTTCCCTCTCATATTTTGTCCTTGTTCCTGTCTCTGTCTCTGGCCTGTACATTGAAAGCATTTATTTATCAAAATACTAACTGCTGTTCTAAATCTTTGTCTTGAATACAAGTGGTTTTTTGCATACTTAAAAATTAAACCTTGCCTTATTTCTTAAATACTTTGTGGTGCACACTGGCATTCATATCTTGACATACGAGGTGCTTATTCTGTTCAGTTTCTAAGGGTACTGGATTTCTTCCCATAAAAAATATGTAGTTTTGAATTTGAACTTGCGTTTAGATTAGAGTAATAAGTGATTCTTTGCTTAATTTTTTTTTTTGTTCCACTTCCCTGGTGTGATGTCCAGGATCATTTAATTTAAAATATTCCTAGTGATAGAGGCTTCAGGAGGTCCCTCCTTTCAGGTAGTTGTAGGGCGTGATAGCACCCCCTCTGAGCCTCCTTTTGTCCAGGCTAAACACCCCCTGCTCCCTCAGTCACCCTTCATTGGACTTGTGCTCCAGATGCTTCCCTAGCTTTACTGCCTCTTATTGGACATGCAACATCTTTCTTACAGTATGGAATTTCTGCACTGAAAAAGGCAATAAATATAATGCATGTGGGCTAGGACACTGCAAACATGTTCCCCACCATCTTCTCCAATTCTCTAATACAACTGAAGTCAGGAGCTTTATGTGTCAGGGGTAATGAATAGTTTAAGTTAAGTTTCAACAACAGATTAAAAAAAGAAAAAGTAGTTTTCTTTTGGGGACAAATAAACACTTTGTCAGTAAACAGATTTATCTTTAAGTCTAGCATCAAAGATGCACAAAAAAATTTAAAAGAATGCATCATAAAAGAACTAAGAGTATTAGAGCCAAGCTTTTCTGTACTGATGTTTCTTTCTATATTCTTGAGAATTTACTTTTTTAATGTATTCATTGACAAACTTAGCTCAGTCTGTAATACTGAAACTTTTGTTCTATATTCCTTCTTAGTTTCAGCTTTCTCTGTACCTAAATTAACCAGCACGAAAACATATGCCATAGCCATTTATACAACAAATCAGTGAAAATTCCTTGTGGTGGTAGTCCAGCTTTGGATCTGATTGAATTGGAAAACAAATCTAGAAGCCTTTTGTTCAGAGAAATGCATATCTTCAGTAATCAAAAGCAAGAAAAATCTGTGAAATCTCTGTAGCTGTGGAAGTGCAATGATGGAAGTAATAGTGCTGATAGAACTACATTAGCCATGCTTTTTTGCAAATAAATATTACCTTTTAAATTTTCATCTGCTTTTAATTAAAACATTTGGGAATTAAGGAATAAGAACGAAAAAGCACAAAAGGCAGGTTTTTGTCCATCTTAAAAAAAAATGGTATAAGATCTGCAAAAGACATTCTGACTGTTACCGAGTTCTGACCTCTTCTGCTCTGTTGTTAGAAGTTGCTTCAGTATTGCAGAATGTCTGACTTCTCTAAAAGACATATAAAATGAATTAACTGTTGAGGAATACATCTCAGGTGTGGGTAGCTCAGGTTTGCAAGCTGCTGATTGAGATGCAGGTTGAGCTCTGGGTGGGAGCCTGAGACATGAGACCCTGAACTGCCAACCCTTTTGTTAACAAAGGCTCACAAAGACCAGTGGCACCGGGCAGGTGGATGGACACTGGGAGAGAGAGGCGGAGTGGGAGACTCTAAAAGAAGAGCTAGACATGCCCTCGAGTAGATTGCGGAGTATAAAAGCCCAGGGATTCCGCTGTTGGGAGTCCCCCTCCTCAGCACCAGTTCAAGCTCTTTCTGTGTTACTGTGCTGAGAATAAATTGCTTTATGGAACTATGCATCAGAGACTATGCTATTGGAAAGCTAGGTTGAACCGGTAAGGAGACCTGGTCTGACTGCAAGTGGGGCACCCATCAGCTCACTGGAGCTGACTGCTGTGAAGGGACTTCAGTCCCAGAAGTGAAAGTATCTGGTATAGGGAGTGTGGCTGCCAGAGAGTTTTGTTGATGGTCAGACTGGGAAGTTCCCTGAACATTAACAAATCAAGAGCGTCTAAAGTAAATGTTTTCATCTATCTGATGTGTATCACTGTTTAACTGTACATGACTTACAATTATATTTCTTCAAAAGGAAGGATTTGTACTATTTAATGGAAGATCCCTATACTATTTAAAACTGTAGGCTATTTTCATGTTCTAGTGGAGATAGGTTGTACACCATGTTCTCTTCTTTATAAAGAACATATGGAGGAAGTGACGAAAAATTCTCCAGAGATTTGGTAATTGAGAGTGGATTGAAATGACAGCACTGAAATTTAGGTTTTATGATATTATCACTAGAACAGGCACAGAAACTAAGAGCTTAATGCAATCCAAATATAAACAGGGAGGAGTCTCACTTGTTTCAATGAGAGTTTCTTCTATCTGCGTCAGTAGTAAACATGATAAAGAGTTGAGTTGGTATTATTGACATTTACTTTCCTTGATGACATTTCTCTTGGCAGAGAAAGCCGCAACTGTAGAGGAACGTAAACTTCATACTTCTAAACTTTTGATTTTGCTATCCTTGGGAAAAGAGAAGCAACCACAATTTTTTGTTACTGGGGTTTTGTTTATTTAGTTTCTCTTTTGGACCTGATGTGTTGCTTAGAGTCACCCAGGGTAAGGTTTTCCTTTGAATTGTGTTCTGGAGCAGAGAGGCACAGGCAAGCCTTATCTTTGTGGAACACTAATTCACAAACTTGAATTTGTATCCTTGAATAACTTATAGGAAGATCACAGAGCAGAGAACATATGGGGGGAAATAAAAAGGAAGAAAGGACAGCTTGAATTCTAGAGAGCAGTAAAATGTGTTTGAAGCAGTTTATTTCAAGTAGTAAATCCCTCTTTGTCATCCACGGTTAATCATCCCCTGTTAAAGGTTTAATTTAATAAGCAGTAGAAGTAGGACCATCATGAAAATGTGCAGAATTCTTACAGCTGTCCTTGCCTTTTGGAAAAGAGTAATTGGATCGGAACCATTTTCAACAGAGACTAAATTGGACCCAGTTCCAATTATCATTGAACCATAGAATGATAGAATGGCTTGGGTTGGAAGGGGACCATAAAGATTATCTAATTTCACCCCCCCTGCCATAAGCAGGGACACCTTCCACTAGACCAGGTTCCTCAGAGCCCCATCCAACCTGGGCTTGAACACTTCCAGGGATGAGGCAGCCACAACTTCCCTGCACAACATGGTCCAATACCTCACCACCCTTACAGTAAAGAATGTCTTCCTAATATCTAGTCTAAACCTACTGTCTTTCAGTTTGAATCCATTCCTCCTTGCCCTGTCACTACATGCTCATGCAAAAAGTCTCTCTCCATCTTTCCTGTATGTTCTCTTCAGGTGCTGGAAGGCCGCAATTAGGTCAACCCTAAGCCTTCTCTTTTCCAGGCTGAACAATCCCAATTCTCTCAGCCTTTTCTTGTAGGAGAGGTGCTCCACCCCTCTGATCAACTTGGTAATCAGAGTCCTCTGGACTGACTCCAACAGGTTCATGTCCTTCCACTGTTGGAGGCCCCTGAGCCGAATGCAGTACCACAGGTGGGATCTCACCTGAGCAGAGTGGAAGGGCAAAATCCCCTCCCTCAACCTGCTGGCCACACTTCTTTTGATGCAGCCCAGGATATAATTGGCTTGATTTCTTTTTCCTTTCCTTTCCTTTNCTCCACTCCACTCCACTCCACTCCACTCCACTCCACTCCACTCCACTCCCCTCTCCACTCCCTTCTCCACTCCCCTCTCCACTCCCCTCTCCTCCATTTTTTTCCTTTTTTCTTTTCTGATTGTTTAAGTTTTACCCTTGGGACAGTGACATTTATTCAAGGCTGGTTATACAATCTCACCCATCTCATCTTTCTAACACTTTGCCTTCCCTAAATAGAAAGAGTATTGATGTAACAGAGAATTCTGCCCACCTATGACTGCCTGAGCCACTGAGCACCCAGGCATCCACTCTGCGTCCCAGGTTGCGATAGGTACTGACCTTGGAGAGGAACCCACATTGCACCCTGGGGTAGGAGGAACAGATCAGAGTGCAGCAACAGGGGGGAAGTGGAAATGTCCCATTTCCAGCATGTACAGCAGTATTTCCTGTGGAGGAACCACCTACTCCTCTGTGCCTGAAATCCATCTACGACATAGAACAAATCTTTGCTCTTCTCACACCCAGTTCTCAACCTGTGCCTCCAGCTACCAGTGTTGTGGTTCACACAGGCACAGCAGAGCCACTGCTCTAAGCTGAGGTGTCCTCTTGCTCTCAGGTAACACCTGAAAAAAGATTGGCTTGACTGAAGGCCGAGCCCTGAGCATCTCTGTTCCATAGTCTAGGACCTACCTGTGTGTAATGATCCCAGCTCAGACAGCCTGAAGGCACTGAAGCAGCTGTGAGACCTGATTAATACAGCACTCTGGTGGTCAGGAAGTCACCTGGGCTGCCTGACAATTATATGTCTAGTGAATTAATGCCTTAAGGAAAAGAAAAAAAAACTACAACAAAAATAAACCAAATCAGGTATGATTATAAGTAACAATATGTTTAATAAATCAAACCAGTGACACTGGAATGTAAAGAGAAAAAAGTTTTTTCTTCTGTAAAGTATTAAATTCACAACACATGACTTGTTATGCAAAAGCAGATCTGTAAACTTCCTTATTCAGACCTGTGCATGCTAGCTTGGGGAAGTGGTATTTCGCTTTTTTCTGCTTTTAATGCTGTTCCTATGTAGAGCAATCCATTAACATTATCACTTTGCATAACACTTTCTCACATTTATAATTTTGGAGGTGGTTTCTCAGAATTATGCCCTTCTTTGAATGTTATTTTCCAAATTTGGCACTTCTGGAAAAAAAGAAGGATGCAAGCTTTTCTATCAGTGATCACAAAACTCATTGCTGATACGCTTCCATTTTTCCATTTTAAAATTATTTTTATTAGAAACATACCATGACCAAAACCAACCCCTAATTTCCCAAGTGACATCATTGAACTTTCAATGAACTGATGACAAACTGATAGTTCCAGGTCAGGGTACAAAATTTACACACTGAAAATGGGAAGAATTTCACAAGAAACCTTGGTGAAACCCAGAATACATCTGTGCTAGCCCTGTAGAACCCCTGAAATCGATATGAACTGTAGCTGAGATTTTTCAAGAGCAGGGCTGAAGATGCTTGAAAACACTTAATATTACTTTTAGTAAAATGGTGCACACTTAATGTTTCCTCAACATCCTGTGTAGCAGCTAGTACAAAACAACAGTCAAAATGTCAAAGAAGAAAATGTAAATACAAGAATTCAATTTAAGTAGGTTTTAATTGCTTCTTCTAATAATACCATTTGACAATAAGATTTGGTTTTAACTATCTATTAAAACTATAGTGACATTTAGAGCAAGAGGTACAATGGTAGTTCTTATATGATTCTACCCAAGTGCTCAGTTTCTGTCAGACAGCAGTCTGACACAGCAGTCACATAGTGTTTTGCTGCCTGCCTGTAGCATGGGCCATTTATAAGGAATGGGGTACTCCTTCTTGTAAGCTATTGAGCAACAGTGTGTGGTTTGAAATTGGTGTAATTAGTAGTGAACTGTTATGTACAAACAGTTTCAATAATTTTGGATGTGCATGGTTTCTGTAAATAGGCATTGCTAAAGGTAGAGCAATTCCCAGCTGTAGGCTGAAGTATGGGAAAAATACCAATCTAGTGGCATCAGCTGTGTGCAGGTGGAATGATCTAATGGAGAGCATGCTCTGAAACTCCATTCTCCTTACACACAATGTAGCATCAAAGAATGCATTCAGAAGCGTAATTTTTGAGGAGAGGGGATGATTTGATTGTAATACTCATTGAGTTTTTTGCTTTATATGCTTACACACATATCTTTTTGCTTACACTTTTGAAGAATTCGCACATATTACTTCATTTATTTCCTTTTCCACCCTTTTCCCACATTTTGATATTTTAATCTGGCTGCCCCTCTGGTTAAGATCAGCAGTGATGGCATCTTATACTTCCCATGAGTGGACCAAAATAAACCTTCCCATAGAAACTGAAATAATGTATAATGTAATTAAAGACAGACGTACTATAATCCAGTACTGTAAAAAAATTGGTTTTCTTCTTCCCTATCTTGAGTTATTTCTGGACTACCTGTTCCTACAGCTTAAGCAGAAAGCTGATTTGCCAGGCAAGCCCAGGGGAAATGAGAATAGAAGGGAAAAGATGTGTGTTTATATTGTTATTTCTATAGATAGCGTATGTGGTAAAATAGGATACTTTCACAGTTGTCATTGGAACTTGTGAAATTCCCCACTGGAAATCGATAGTCTCTAGTTTAGTGAGAAGAAGTTTACGTAAAAATCAACAGCAAAGGCAACAAGATCTCATGAGAGAATATACTGTTCCACAGTTACAACTTAATCTATAAATCGATCATTTTGGACATATGTGCTCAGACACGTATTACGTATGTTAACTATGAGAATTAAGTCATTTGGGGTGACTTGTCTGATTCATTCCTAATTATTTTCTTTATTTCAGGGCCTTTGAGACTGGCTACTTATGTAAAAGCTCTTTCCTGTTGAGTAGTGCATGATGGAAATCAATCGCCATTATTCTTAGATTCTTGCTTCCATTAGCAATAATTAATCACATTAAACTACTAATAAAAAAATAGATGTTGTGTAAAATAACTTCATAATTTCCCTGCAAGCGTGTCTCTACTTTTTGTGGAATTTGACGTAATTTTCTGTTAGTGGAAACTTCCTTTAATAAGTGCTGTGATCACTTTCCCCAGAATAACATCTAAGGGATTTTGCTGAATTTTAATTGTTTTTGCTGAGCATTTTCTCCTGAGAAGTACTTGCCATCTTTTATTCCTCCAGGGATGCACTCAGCCTCTTATAAGACCCAACCTATTGCTTCTCACTAATGTAAATTGTTCATTTCCCAGAGATTTTAGAAATCAACTCACCCAGCTCTTCAGATTACATTCTTGACCACAGTGAAATTTCAAATGCTGCTGCACTTTTGTTTGTCACTTTAAACTAGTATTAAAATAGATGCATTTTCATAATTCACATTCATAATCACAATATTTAATCATGTTTTCAAATGGGTATTTTGATCTCTGGTCACCTGACTTGATCATGTTTTTCCACAATGACTTTTAGTCTAGATAAGACTGTATTACTTATGCTTCAGAAGTGTGAAATTTCTTCCCATTTCAATAACTCATACTGAAACATAATTTTAGGATTCTATAGCAGATGATAAAAGGAACACCTCTCTCTTTTCACAAACTGTACATTATAGGATGATTCCAGGAAACCCGTCATCTCTCTTGCTTAATTTTCCCTCATTTACTTTTCCATCAAGTTGGTAGAGTGGTTTTTGCACTTATATTCTAGTCCCTGCAGTGTTAGGACTGACTGATAGGCATTACCAACACTCATTCAGGTGTACAAACCACTTCTTAGTAAGAGGAAGCCTTCTACTAGATCTTGCTTATTTTGTCCAGTGTATAGACAATATCTGAATTTCTTGTATATGTGAGTATATATATCTCTGTCTATATGTCAGTGTATACATATATGTATATATGTATGTGTGTGTGTATATATCCATATATATCTATATCTATGTATATATCTATATATACATCAGTATCTACACAAAGGGACCGACATCATTAACCTCTTTATTAACTTTCAGACTCATCATTTATAATAGCCTTTGTGTTGATTACTTAATTTAATGGTGAATAGAGATTTCTTTTCTCCTCTCCAAATCCTCTGGGATTTTTTTTCCTGAGAATGAGGAGTTCTTCTTAGGCTATAAGATATATATTTATGAAAATTCGTATGAATTTGGTATGTCCATGGGTTTATTATCACAGATGTGATAATTCAATGAAGCACAACTGTGTAATGGTCACATTTTTTCTGTAATGTTTTATCCTAAGTGTAAAATGAAGTCAGCAGTAGGTCTGCCCTAATTATCGTGCAGCTTTTGATCATGCTCTGATTTTGTATATTGAACTACAATTTTTCCATTGTTGCGTTACAGGGCATTTGGTTTTTCGGTTTTGCTTTTTTTTCTTATTGTAGAAAACATTTGAATAAAAAAGCTATTGTTTAACATTTTCTACTTTGTTGTTTATGCGGAACAGGTTTTATTCATTGATATAATGGTGCCATAAATTAACTAATAGAACAGCTTGGCTGGATTAAGATTAATAGTCTTTGTTTACCTTATTTGTTTATATGATGTCTTCAATATGGGGTGGGTTGTTGTTAACAGTAACCATGACATATATTGAAATACTATCATATGAGACACTCGTATTTTCTATGTAAAAGTGAAAACACTATTGGCTACAAAATGCAATGCTGAAATCATAGATCAGTTCTATACTTCTTCATAAATAACAGTAAGTTGGGGCTAACACCAAAATTTTCTCTAAAGTACTAAACAGGAAGTTTCATTTCTTGCTGTGTTTTCAGCTTTATAAGAAGCAGACAGAAATTTCATTTTCAATATTGGAATACTGGAGAATTCAAGTAACAACAGGGAAAAATGTCATGGAGTTACTTCCAGATGTCAAATCACTCTGTGAAGACAAGAAGTCCAGGTCTGACTTAAGCCCGTTCTTCCATTTCCTGTGGTGGATGGTGGTTTCCCACTGTTTTTCTTCTGTTTCTGCATTCTGTTAGAAATCTCTAAATAGCTTCTGCCATGTAGTATCTGAGAAGATAGAAGATATATATAATTCATCAAATCATCCCTTCTGAAAATGAATAAAAAGTCTACATCCAAGTATGCTTAAAAAACTTTCTATTCTTGTGTAAAGCCAACAATTACTGACTCTGAAGAGTTCTGTGTAGCAGTGTTGGGTGGTAAAATTCTTATTTTATATAATATTTTTTTCGGCTGGAGATCAAAGAACTCTCTCCTTCCACCTCTTTGTAGTGAGATACTGAAGAATTCCATAAATGAAATCTTTTTTCCTATGGAGGTTCTCTTTACAGAACAGCCAAGTAGAAAATACAGTGTGCTCTGCACTACAACACTTTGTAAGGCAAATGAACACCACTGATTTTCTTATAGTGCTTTTCATAAACATAATCCAGATACAGAAGTCCATTAAATGCTGAACTGAATAGAAAGGTTTAAAGCTGTTATTTAAATTGGAGTATGTCGTGGTTTGAAAGACAGGTGTCTGTCAAGGGAGGTGGGAACCTTCCTGGGATAGAAAGGATGACCCCCCTCCCTCCAAATTATCATACCCTTGAAATTACAGGGCTTTCAGGCAAAGATGTGGGAAAAAAAGAATAACAGTTCTTTACTAGGATTATATATCTATCTATCTATATATCTAACAAGGCAGTTAAACGGCAACAATAAGAGAACAGACAAACCCAGTCACAGTCCTTTCTCTGTCGTTGGGTGATTTTCCGTTGGGGCAGAGGGGCTGCGGTGACTCTGCTGAGGCTGCAGGGGGCGCTGTGGCATGAGCGTGGTGACCTCTCCACGTGGCAATGGTGGCTCCGGCAAGTGGGAGAGGGAGAGGGGAGATCAGTCCCAGTGTGAACTCACAGAGCAACAGCCTGGCTCAGCACCAACCTCGGCAGCAGGCAGCAAGCAGCGCAGGCAGGCAGGTCCGACCGGGGAGCGATGGACCTTGGTATCACTCACCGAGTGGCCAGCAGAAGGCAGGAACAGCGGAGCAGAGCAGCCCTGGTCGGCGACCTACATGCAGCAGAAAATCTGGGCTGGCGGCAGAGAATGGTAGAGGTGAGCAGCTCCGGGCGGCAACCCACGTGCAGCAGAAACCCGGGCTGGCGACAGCGACTGCAGAAGTGAGCAGCTCCAGGCAACGATGAGTTACAGAGTAGCACTGTACCCTGTGCCGTGGCAGGACCCCCGTGGAGATGTCACAGCATAGCAGTGCTCTCGGAATAAACCGGCACCCGCTGCATGCACAACCGTCCTCACTGAACGCTGAGCCGAGAAGAGTGAGTCTGGCCCCCTGCCCCTTGCAGCCAAGTCTTGAAGTCTTTTCACCTCTCACGAGGGTAAGCTGCAGCCCCTGGGAACAACCCCCTGGCCAAAACTCCCAGCTCTTGTTTCTCTAGCTGGGTGATTATTATGGCATGTGGGAGTGCGGGCAACTTTGTCTGTTAAGTACTGCCTATTAGTTCCCGGGCAATCCCTCCCCGCCCCCTCAGGTCTCCCTGCTGGATGGGAGAAAAATTAATTTGTCAAACTTCAAACTGACAACAGAGTATTTCACAGGAAATATACTGGGAAAGCAGCTGAGGATTAACCGTATCTCCTCCCAGCATGAAGATTGATACAGATGGCTTAGAAAAGATGAGAAATGGGAAGAATCATTGCAAACAGTCAAGAGAGCTGATTGAGAAGAAGTCATCAAGGGAAGCAATGAAATCCCCAGGAGTCTTAAAAGGATCCAGGGACATTTTATTCAGGTTCAATAATGAAGTTCAGAGGATGAGAGAAATATTGCGAATAACATTAATTTCTTAAACTGAGAGGACGTTTTAATGTGTTCCGTTGTGAAGAGATGGGAAAGATGATTGTAGGAAGCATGAATATAGTTCTTGTAAGGAAATGTATTTGCAGTCTATCCAAACAGTCACAGAGAGAATCAGAAAAGCCTTTGTATGCTATTGCTACCATAATTATTCTAAATTAATACTTTCTAAGATTTTGCAAGAGAATATTGCAGAACTGAAAAGTATTTATTAATTTCATAAAGTGGATTCTGTAGTGGCTATATATCTGAGTTGGTGTCAGGTATTGCTTTATGCTGAGTTGCAATGGCTAAGCCATTTAAGAGATTCCCTTACATTTCCAGAAATAAATCAGATGCTTCCAAGTCTGGCATTCCTTTCTACTTAGGATTTTGCTTAAGTCACTTTTGAAACTGACACAGAAGTTAGTATTCATCCTGCCTAGATTAAATAATGGAAAAATACTAAATACCTAATCTAATCTTGCTTTTAGGCCACTTCTGTAGTGAATAAAGAGAGGCACACAGAGAAGCGCCTTTTATCTCAATTGTTATATGATCCATCCATGCTTGAGATGTACTGAGATTTTTTATTGTACTCTACTAGGGTTATTATTTCTGTCATGTTTTATATTGGTTGTATAATAATGCTTTATATGTCACTTCAACAGTGTGCTTTGGGTGGTTTGGATTTTATGGGGTGATAAAGGATCTGAAATCATGTAGATTTGCGAAGGATTTCAGCATCTGGTCTCTTGTGGAAGCTGGTGAAAACTACAGACATTTTCAGTACTTTTTTAATCAGTAATCTGCTACATTTAGAAAATGAGAGTGAAATGCATCCCTGCTTCCATACTTACATTAACTTCAAGAAATGTGCGTAATTCCAGAAGGAATATAAATCAACCACTAGTTGATGAGGCTTAGCAAAGACCTTATCCTAGTGGTGAAATTTCCAGTGTTCGGAACTGCTTAGCTTTTTGGTGTGTTCTCCTAACACATTTGATTGAAGAAACCTCAGAAGAGACTTTCATCTCACCTGGTATGTATGGCAATGCCTACACCTCCAAATTAGTATTTATAGCTACCACCAAGGTTTTAATGTACTTTTCATAACTCTCCTCTGGAAATCTCTGCTTAGGAGGGGTTCTCATCAATATTTCTGATCTTGTAATGAATAATTACATTATTCTTCCTTCCTTTTAGTATATAATGTTTCACAAGTTGGGAAATGTACCCAGCTTGTTAAATGCTAGTGCACTGATTCCTATTAAAGGTTTTTAGGAGGCAATTTGTAAATATAAGTTTTCCTTTCATGTCCTTATTATCTTACTTGTAATAGTACATGTATTGAGTAGTTGTCTGTTCTCAGTCAAATTACACACTAGAAGGAGAGATGGTTTTGTTTCTTTAGTCTAAATTTCCATTTCATTTGCTTTCTGACTGTAAACAATTCCTGGAAGACTGTGTATACCATACTATTGCTTCTTCATATAGCTTAAGAAAGGTCCATTTAAGTAATACTAAGACTTAGACAATATCGATAGGTTACTGAGAAAAAAACAGTTTGCCACATCTCAGAACTGTACTTCTTGAATGAACTGCTTTTCCACATTATTAGATGGTTTGTCAACCTGGAAAATGTGAAAGGCCAATTGGCTTGTCTCCTTATAGCTGGTGAAAGGGATAAGTATATATGTTTTGTTTTGCTTTCAATTTTAAGAGGATGTTCTGGTTCATTCTTTTAAATGAAGCTTTTTGCAAAAACTAGATGTAATCCGTAAAATTGTATCTATTACTATTCTATATTAAAAAGTTTAATTTATAAAATCACCTGGTTTTTAGCTGAAGTAACTTGAAAGAATTTCTATTTCAGAAATTAAAATATTTTTGATAAAATTTTATGTTGCATGGTTTGGTTTTTTATTTATGAATCTGTAATATGAAGGAAAAGAGAATACTTAGGTGGCAACAAATATTACCTTCCATTAATCATATAGCCCAAATTTTGCTAAGCAAAGCACATTTTACATAATCTTATTTGTCTGTTTTCCGTTTGTTTTTATCTGGCACAATGCAACTATAAGACGAAAGGTTTAGCAAAAATATTATTCTTTCCTTCCACTTATCACAGAAGTTATATCACTCAGTTAAAGCAGTTTTTACTATGCTATATTCTGCAAGATCTGAACTTCTTCCTCTTTCTGTATTTGAAATTACTCTATATAAGACTACAGAAATTAAGATCCTAATCATGCAATGAGTGGTTAATTGTAATTGAACTGATATTTAAAATCTACACCCTAAAGTGCTCATATGCATACTTTAAATGTATAAGTAGGTGTTCATAAACCCCAGCCTAAATATATGGTATTTTGTAAGCTATTTCATGCACCCTCAGTCAAGATTGCATGTGGCACCAAGTTGGGTGGGAGTGCTGATTTGCTGGAAGGTAGCAAGGCTCCACAGAGGAATCTGTATAGGCTGGGTCGATGGACTGGGGCCAATTGTATGAGGTTCAGCAAGACAAAGTCCCAAGTCCTGCACTTCAGTCACAGCAACCCCATGCAACACTACATGCATGGGAAGGAGTGGCTGGAAAGCAGTCTGGCAGAAAAGGGTGTAGGAGTGCTGGTCACCAGCAGCTGAACATGAGCCAGCATGTGCCCAGGTGGCCACGATGGCCAATGACATTCTGGCCTGTATCAGCAATAGTGTAGCCAGGTGAACCAGGTCAGTGATTGTCCCCCTGTACTGGACCCTCGTGAGGCCTCATCTTGAATCCTGTGTTCAGTATGAGGTCCCTCACTATGAGAAAGACATGGACTTGCTGGAGCAAGTCCAGAGAAAGACAGAGGAACTGAGGAAGGATCTGGACCACAAGTCTGATGAGGAATGGCTGAGGGAGACGGGGTGTTCGGCTTGGAGAAAAGGAGGCTCGGAGGGGACTACTTCACAGGAGATTGTAGTGAAGTGGGTATCAGTTCTCCCAAGTAACAAATAATAGGATGAGAGGAAATGGCCTCAAGTTGTGCCAGGGGAGGTTTAGAATGGATTTTAGAAAAGTGTAGTCAGGCATTGAACAGGCTGCACAGAGAGGTGGTGGAGTCACCATTGTGTAAGTGTTCAAAAATTGTGTAGATGTGGCACATGGAGACATGGTTTAGTGATGCACTGAGCAGTGCTGGGTTAATTCAATGATCTTAGAGGTCTTTCCCCAGCTCAATGATTCTATGATTTATAATAGTTGATTCCTTTTACTTTTAGCCAATTGTCTTGAAGTGATTTATTATGATAGTCTATTACATGATCCTCTGCATATGCCCAAAAATGGTTCCTGTACCTTTAAAGCTGGAGACCGGAAAAGTGTGGGGCTGGATGGGGGTGGGAGGCTTCTTGTCTCTGCCTCGTGGGCAGATTTGAAGCCTCGCTGCCCAGGCTTCCCACGGCTCTGGGCAACGTGGTTTTCTCTGCTTGGCTGACTTGGTTTTTGGCCCAGGCAAAAAACTTTTCCCTTCCCTGGCTTGGAGAAACTGGACTAGCAATCTTTTGGATGCCAGGAGGTGAACTGAACAGCTGCTGCTCCGAGACCAGTGGGAGTGGGACCCGTGNGAAGTGATTTATTATGATAGTCTATTACATGATCCTCTGCATATGCCCAAAAATGGTTCCTGTACCTTTAAAGCTGGAGACCGGAAAAGTGTGGGGCTGGATGGGGGTGGGAGGCTTCTTGTCTCTGCCTCGTGGGCAGATTTGAAGCCTCGCTGCCCAGGCTTCCCACGGCTCTGGGCAACGTGGTTTTCTCTGCTTGGCTGACTTGGTTTTTGGCCCAGGCAAAAAACTTTTCCCTTCCCTGGCTTGGAGAAACTGGACTAGCAATCTTTTGGATGCCAGGAGGTGAACTGAACAGCTGCTGCTCCGAGACCAGTGGGAGTGGGACCCGTGGGAAGTGGAGCTGCTCTGTTCCAGTCCCAAGCCTCAGGAAACCAAGCTGGGGTGAGAAAGCACACCAAAAGGCTCCAACCCACCTGTTTCATCTGCCATGACTGCCATGGAGAAGAGCTTGACACAGGTAGCCACTGGGGTTTTCCCCACCGCTGCTGGAACTGCCCGATGGAAGTTCTACTCCCCTCAGCGTGAAAGCCGGCATCATCTCAGACCAGATGTCGGGAATGAGGTACTTCCTCCATCACTGGCCCCATTCTCCAGACATTTTTGGGGTCTTTGTTCCTGTGTGTGTGTGTGTGGGGAAGTGGGTTCTGGCGGTTTAGTGCTTAACAGTCATTTACTTTTTACCTTGCCTTGTGAGTGGGCATTGTTTGTTAATAAACCATTTTTTTTCACTTTCACCTAGTAGTATTCATTCCCTATTGGTGGAAAGGGATGGTTGGAACCATTTCACAAGAGGACTTATTCAAAAGAGTCCTCTCTTAAATTTCTCTCAAAACTGAGACACCAACATTGAAAGTAATCAACATTTACAGTAAGGCAATTTCAAAAGGATCAGAGCTCCACTGAATCAACAGGACTGTGTCTTGATGCTGTACTTCCTTGAAACAAGTGCAAAGTTGGCATTAGCAATAAATCGTATACTTCTTTTTCAGTGAGCAAAAATGAGACTTTTTCTTTCCTGAGTAAAAAGCACATCTATTTGTTCATGTTCTTAGTCTACAATTGTCCAATCACTATGATCATAGCTCTATTATGTAGTCTGTACTGATAACGATCAGAAGATATGAAGAGTTCACAGCTCATATAACGACATTAAGAGGAACATGAGATTTCTGCCTATGCTGATACTGTTATCATCTCTATACTAAACTTTTACCTAAGCTAAAAGGCATAAAGGTAGTGCTGCTGCAATTTTACTTCAACAAGTTCTCACTGAACCCATTGTAAATATATCATGGTTTGACACTGGCCAAATGCCAGGCACCCACGAAAAGCTCGCTCACTCACTCACTCACTCACTCACTCACTCACTCACTCACTCACTCTCCTCTGCTCTGGAACTGCACAGAGGAGAAAAAATTCAACAAAGGGTTAATGAGCTGTGATAAGGACCGAGAGAAAACACTCCAAGGGCAAAACAGGCTCAATGTAGTGATATAAAGTGAGTTTATTACTAACAAGATCAGAGCAGGAGAAGGAGAAGTAAAATAAGCCCTTAAGAACACCCTTCTCTCCCCCAACCCCTCCCTCCTTCCCACCAACAGCACAGGGAGACGGGCTGGGGGGTTTGGTCAGTTCATCACCCAAGATCTTCTTTCCACTGCTCAGGGAGAGGGGTCGTTTGCCTGCTGCACCGTGGGGTCCCTCCCACGGGAGACAGTCCTCCACGAACTCCTCCAGCGTGGGTCCAAGCTCACGAGCAGCAGTACTCCAAAAACTGCTACAACATGAGTCCATCCCATGGGCAGACAGTCCTCCCAAAACCGCTGCGGCGTGGGTCACTCTGCCACGGGGTGCAGTCCTCCAAGGACAGGCTGCTCCAGCTTGGAAGCAAGGCCTCTCTCTCCACTGGGACACCTGCCGGACCACAGCCTCCTGGTATCCACCCGCTCGGGCGTGGGCACCTCCCCCACGGGCTGCGGCTGGATCTCTGCGTCCCCCGTGGACCTCCATGGCCTGCAGGGGGACAGCCTGCTTCACCATGGTCCCCACCACAGGCTGCAGGGACATCTCGGCTCCGGCGCCTGGCGCACCTCCTCCGCCTCCTTCTGCACCGACCTTGGTGTCTCCATTGCTGTTCCTCTCACATGTTCTCACGCCTACTCTTCTCTAGCTGGAAAATTACAACTACCCCACAAACTTTGTTATGATTTCTTCTTAAATCTGTTATCACAGAGGCGTTACCATCATCTCTAACTGGCCCAGCCTTGCCCAGCGGCATGTCCATCATCAGAGCCATCAGGGATTGGCTCTGCTGGACATGGTGGAAGCTTCTAGCAGCTTCTCACAGAAGCTACCTCTGTGGCCCGCCCCCTGCTACCAAAAACTAGGCCCTTCAAAATTGACACAACATAATAGGAATTTAGCTGCATATTGTAGGTTTTTTTATCAGCTTCATAGTTACCAGAGGTGATGTCAGAGACATGATATGAATGATGACATGACAAAACATCTGGGAACTGCCATGTCTGCTCAGAGGCCTCAACAGGGATGGATAGTCTGTATGCGCACTATTTTCAAAACTGCTTTCTGTCTATAAATAAAGTGTTTTCTCCTACCTCTTTCACTTTTTGAAAGTATTATGAAAAACAACCTCTCATAATTTCCCATTATAGATATAGAATTTGTACAGAGTTTGTGTATTTTTTTAAAATATCAAGGGTTTTAGAGGTTTTGAAAGGCATTTTTCTTGTGCATACAAACAATACAAACTGTTCTGAATTTTATATTTTAGAGAGCAGAACTAATTCTGGGGGCAAGGTTTAGGTCCAGCCGTTTAGATTTTTTACCTTTTTTTCCCCCGGGATTATAGAAGTTAGGGATCAGTCCTGTAAAGACACAAAACATTTTTTTTTCCTACATTATAGACTTCATGTTGATTCTAGAGCAATGCAGAAAAGACTACAAAGACCTATAAAACATACTTGTAGTCTTCTACATAATGGGAAAAGCTAATATTAATTAATGTAACAAAGAAAACTTTCTAAACAGAGCCTTTTATGTAAATTTTTGCTTTTAAGCACTTTGGTTCTCCAAAAATGTATAAATTTAAATGCAGCCTATATAGTAAGCCTAAGAATCAAATTAATCTATAATTGTAGACTGTATAATATATTTTTCTTTTGCACTGATTTTTGGTTATTATCTTCCTCACCTTTCAAATATTTAATTAAATGAAGAATACCACTTTACAAGGTAAATGACAATTTGACAACTTCAAAAACATACAGAAGAAAGCAAAACATGTTGGTAATATATGAACATTTTCAGTTTATTCATTATTTAAAATATATTTAAGGATTTTGCACCAGTAGAGATAAAAGACTGCTCTTTTCTTAAGGAAAAAGTTAAAAAACTGTCCACTTTTTGTGGATAGAAATTCATGCCATTTAAGCTAGGGGCAGTTTGTGCAGTCTATGCAGTCTTGATGAGAATCCAACAGAGGGCAGAGGAGAAGGAATGTCATTAACAGAGCTTTCTTTGTGAATGGTGGTATTTTTGTCTTGTTGGCTTGTGTAGTCAGAACCTGTTGTTCTGAGGGAAGAAAAATCATCCTTCTGATATTAAGAAGTTTAAAAATCAGTTAAGCATTTTCTCCATTCCTGGCTATTTCTGAGAGGCAAATTGGGAGGGGATTAAGGAGCCTGGGGTTGTGATGAAATAAGTAGTGTCCCAAATCTATGTCTCTTGCTTTGTCCTTTGTCAAGATGTCTTGGAATAATAATTTTGATAAATTTTTCATCACCAATGTAATCCTGACCAAACTCAGCATGTAAGTATGCTGCTAGCTTATAGTACTGAGAGCCTCCAGTGTGAAGGATATGGTTAAGGGCACTGTTGAGCTGTGGACTCAAATGATAAATTCTGTAGACTAGGGAGCCTGCAAATATTCTCTTACGTCTAAATCACAGATGTTCAGAAATGTCTATGCCATGCTCTGTACACTCATTAACACTTGGGATGACTATATTAATATCAAGACAGACGTAGAGTATTAATATTGAACTGGCATCCTTCTAATGTAACTGTGGAAAAGTCTTAACAAAATTCTCTCTAGAAACACACCTATTGATCTCCTATCAATATATCCAGTAAGTTCAGGAAGAAGTGCAAGTGAATAAAATTCCTACCCCTTGTTTTTCTTCGCTTTTAATAACCACTTTAACAATTTGTTGGAATGGGAGTTTTTTGGTTGGAGCTAAGAAAAGCTTATGACATCGAATTACAATGAACTGAATAAGTACAGCAGCCTGAGGAAGATATTAATTTTTAATATTAATTTTTAACCCTCCCAAAGTAGTCAAATTTAGTTGCTTCCAAGTTGACAGCTCATTTTTATTGAAGCAAAAGTTGACTCAATTTAATTGGAACACTTCAGGTTCATCTGTAATTAACCTGGAATACTATATTTATGACCACATCTTAGAGTCATTACTCAAAGCTCCATCTTTCTAATCCCTCTCTGTCATGTCTTCTCGAGGCTTCATAGACCCAACTCTTTCAACATATCCCCAGATGTTTCAGTCCTTTAATCATCTTTGTAGCCCTCCACTGGACCTACCCCAGGAGCTCCATGTCTTTTCTGAATTGAGGAGCTCAGAACTGGACACAGCACTCCAGATGTAGCCTCACCAGGGCTGAATAGAGGAGAAGGATCACCTCCCTTGACCTGCTGGCAATGCTCTTCCTAATGCACTACAGGATCCCACTGGCCTCCTTGGCCACAGGGCACACTGCTGGCTCATGGACAGCTTGTTGTCCATAGGGATCCTCAGGTCCTCCTCTGCAGAGCTGCTTTCCAGCAGGTCAGCCCTCAGCCTGTACTAGTGCATGAGGTGCAGGACCCTGCATTTGCCTTTGATGAACTTTATACAGTTCTTCTCTGCCCATCTCTCCAAACTGTCAAGGTCTGTCTGAAGGCCCACACAGCTCTCTTGGGTATTGGCCACTCCTCCCAGCTTTATGTCATCAGCAAACTTGCTGATGATAGCCATCTACTGCCTAGGCAGTAGGCATCTACTGCTTTGTCCAAGCCTTTGATGAATAAGTTAAACAATACTGGTGTCATGGTTTGGACAAACTTAGGAGGAAGACTCAAAGAGCCTCCTCTGCAAAAGATAGGGTCCTAAAACGCCCTTCCCCCCCCCTTAAGAATTTCTCGGAGGAAAGCAAAAAAACCACTCTTTATTTAACAAAACCCAACAGCTTGGGGCGGCGGGGGGGGGAGGGGTGTATGCACGCAGGCACCAGGGGAAGGGAAAGGAAAATAAAAAAATGAATAATGTTAGATAATAAACCTCTTGTGATGAAGACAATCTGGATAAATTCAGAGTCCTTTGTTTCCTGGGTGTAGTTTTACTCTCTCAGAAGCTGGGGTGCAGAGCAGGCCTCCTTGGGGCCACGCTGAGGCCCCCCCGGTGATGGTATTCCAAACCGAAGCTCAGCTGAAGAGTTCCAGAGGAAGAGACAGAACCACAGTCCCAGAAAAAAAACCAATCTGTCTCTCTGCTGAGGAAAGAAACCAAAAAAACCAGGGCCAAAGAGCTAGCTGGCTCTCAGCTCTCCCCTCTCCAGCTGCAGTGGGCAAAAAACTGGCTGACGAAAAAAAGTAAAAAGTGTTCCCTTTGCATCCAATTGCAGAAAAGCGGCCAGCAAGAGCTCTCCTCTGAGAACAAAAAAGTTTCTCCTGAGAACCACAATACAGCTAGCTGATAAGTAAAAAATGTAAACACCTTCGAAGAAAATCAAAACACAGTGCCCAGCTTCTCGAGCCAGCTTAAAGACACAGAGTTAATATTTTTCCATTAAGCAGGTGATTGGGATATATATGGCATCATAAAGTCACCCCAGGACAACTGGGTCCTGTATTGAAGCTTGGGGACACCACTAGTGGACAGGCTTCCAACTAGACCCTGTGCCACTGATTATGACCCTCCGAGATCAATAGTTTAACATCATTTTAGCCTAACCATAATTAAACATCATTTATCTACAGATAAATAAAGAGAAATGCATCATGTTGAAAGTTGACATGACAAATTAATCTTCGGTTTCAATTTCTTGCAAATAAAAACAATGAAAGAACAATATACAGTGGCACCAAGAATAGTCTTTTGTTGAGCTGTCTCTCTCACAACAGTTCCTGAAGCATCAAATGGATGTTTTCCAAACTATATGAAAGACTAATAGCCAGCTCCTACAAAGCAGCTTTACATTCCGGGACAAATCTTTACTGATTTTACTTGCTCCCACTAAAAAACACAAGAACTTCCTTTTTCACCTGTCTCTACCTACTACCTTTAGGGAAAATTGATTTTCTTCTACTGGGATTAGTTTTTTTCTGAGGCAAGAGGGTAATTCATGCTTGGATTTGGCTCATTAATTATGATAAGAAACATGCTAAAATTTTATTCAAAGTCATGACATAAATAATTGGAATAGATTTTTTTTTTCTTCCAGTTTTGATAAAAAACCCAATTCTGATATTGACTTTTAGGAAAAAAAAACTCACTAGTTTTAAGATGACATTTAACAAAGATCATTGCCCAAATTCTGCTTTCCTTTTACCTTGTCATTTTTTTATAATTTTGGTAAAATCAAATACTTCCTATCTTAATTTTAAAACTTCATTTTAAAATGCAGTTATAAGAAAACATGACAAATTATTTCACAAGTTAATATCCCTCATTTTTAAAAAAAAGGTTGCACTTAATTTTTTAACTTAATTAGTTTAGCATTTACATCAAATGTTGTTTCATGGTACATATCTGTTATTTTAAAAAAATATTTTCAGGATCTGGAGTCTCTACTCCAATTAGTTAACCATGAACATCTGTGAAAAACTACGATTATCTCTTTTCTTATGTAAACATATTTCTTCAGTCTTTCACTTCATGTCCCAATAGACAGTAATTTCTGTAGCTCTTTCCACCTTTTTCCATAGCCTTATACTGAAAAAAAAGGTGAACCCCTGTGTGGATACAATCACAACAGTTTTTTACTAGTTGCAATATAATAAAGACAATTCAAGCAGAGTTAAGAAAATAAATGTCTTTTTCCTTATATGCATTGATTTTTGTTCTATGAGTTCTTTTAAAATATTTTTTGGAATATTGTTCTAAAGGACTATTTCATCCATTATCTCCTCTGTGATCAGCCATTTGCTGACTGCCAGAGCATTTGAAAATCACATTTATAGTTTTCGAATTCTGTGTATTTATCTTTTTGATTCCCAAGCATTTATGACCAGTAGTTTCTGCCATGTACGCACTAGTGTTCTTCAAGAACAAACTAGAGGTATCAGTGCATTTGGAGACCTGAGCACATTTAAGAGACCCTTAGCACCAGAGCATGGTGATAACTTCATTGCTAACACTCATAATAATCTTAGTTCGCATATAGACATTCTACAATGTATTGCGCAAAACTGGTTACTTTATGAAACACCGTATTACCTAGAGCACATTTTCATAATGTGTTATAATCTGGTTAAAATATTACTTTTCCTGAAGTCTGTAGTAAAGCTCCCACTGACATCATAAGACTACTTTTCCACTTTGGACTAGAAAGCTTGGTGCAAAGTCAGTAGGGTTAGGATACAGCAGCGGAGAACTGTGCTTTTGTAATACTCTTTTTACAGCACTAGAGACCTTACCTGCATCCCTACAGTGTTGTGATGGTTGGTTTTTTTCCACTCTAGGGAAATGACAAGACTCAGTTCATGTCAAAAGTAGTAACAATTATTGTCTGCACTTAGTAAAACTGCTTTACTGCGAAATAAAGGGTTCTGTGACCAGCTTTGTCACCAATAGCTGCTAGTAACACCTTAACCTTAATCTTAATCTACGTTTTGTCATTTAATCAGATAATATCGGGTAATTTTCTAATGATCCAGTGATTTAATTTTTGTAGTAAAAATTATTTATATGGTAAAATTAATTATAATTAATTAATTATAATTAATTAAATATTAATTAATTATAGAACTGTCTTGGGGTGACTTTATGATGCTATATATCCCAATCACCTGCTTAATGCAAAAATATT
Organism: Ptilonorhynchus violaceus; assembly: GCA_013397565.1. Taxonomy (NCBI): domain Eukaryota; kingdom Metazoa; phylum Chordata; class Aves; order Passeriformes; family Ptilonorhynchidae; genus Ptilonorhynchus; species Ptilonorhynchus violaceus. The sequence continues at coordinate 238,419 of VZRJ01010923.1, read as the reverse complement.
AATTCTGTGTCTTTAAGCTGGCTTGAGAAGCCAGGTGCTGTGTTTTGAATGCTTCCAGGATATTTACATTTTTTANTGGGGCCTACACCCTGGGCCCGGAGAGAGGCCTGCACCATCCTAGGCCCAGAGGGAGACAGAGCAGAAAACTACACCCAGGAAACAAAGGACTCTGAATTCATCCGGGTTGTCTTCATCACAAGAGGTTTATTATCTAACGTTATTCATTTTTTTATTTTCCTTTCCCTTCCCCTGGTGCCTGCATGCACCCTCCCAGCAGCTGGTCTTGTTAAATAAACAGTGGTTTTTTCACTTTCCTCCGATAAACTCTTAAGGTGGGGGGGAAGGGAGATTTAGGACCCTATCTTTTGCAGAGGAGGCTCTTCAAGTCTTCCTCCTAAGTTTGTCCAAACCGTGACAAGAACTAACATTAATTATATGGTAAAAAGATTCTTCAGCCAGAGGGTAGTTGGCCTCTGGAATGGTCTCCCCAGGGAAGTGGTCACAGCACCAAACCTGACAGAGCTCAAGAAGTGTTTGGATGATAGTCTCAGGCACATGGTATGACTCTTGGGATGTGCTGTGCAGGGCCAGGAGTTGGACTCAATGATCCTTGTGGGTCCCTTCCAACTCAGCATGTTGTGTGATTGAGTGATTCTGTGATATGTCATCCTTTTGCCACATCTTCAGCAATGAATATATGACTAGAGACGATCCCTTCAGACGAGAATGTCTCCAAATTCCCAGAGATGGTACAGTTTCACATTGTCTATGCTGCAAATCCTGCAGACTTGGCATGAATTGATAAAAATTTGCTAAGTGGTCGTCAGGAGCTTCTTTTGCTCCATTGAATTTTCCTCCATTTACTTTCAAGTTAGGGAAATCAGCCCGGCCTGCTTTGACCCGTAGGAACACTAGTAAAATTTCTCCACTTCTCACTTTAGGTCCTTAAATTCTTAAATTTAAGACTTTCAATTCTTCTTAAGTCCTTAAATTTTTAAAATGTTAGTCTTAGGCTCTGGAGAAAGTCATGGCACTGGGACCTGACCTTATTACACACTGATTCTGTCTAGTTTAGTTATTATGGCAGTAGAAGCAGCGCTGAATCAGAAATCATGTTACAGAAACTCTGCAAAGGTGGTATTTCAACTCAGGATGTTATCATTGTACTTTTGGTTGGGGGAAAAAAGAAAGAAAAACCAGCAGCATGGATTTATTATATAATTAAATATTCCTTTAAGTTATTATATGATCAGTTATATCTAATTAAATTAACAAAACTGCATTTTTATTAGCAAATATATATCTGACTTCTTTAGGATCAAATCCAGGGGCTTCTGAAATTAAAGGTATTTTTATCTTTATTCTAATAGGAAGTGCATTTACTCTAAAACGTTTGTTTCATGACGTAACTAAAATCTTGAAATTGTTTTATTGTAACACATCTCTGTGCCCACAGAAATGTTTTCTCCTGAAAAACTTTCATCCATGTTCTTATGCAGATGCACAGGAGACAAGTTCCTGATGCAGCAACAATGAATTTCATCCAAAGAAAGTACAGATTTTGACCTGAGAGTAAATCCTCATTAAGGAGATATTAGTTAATCTCTATTAAATATCAAAGACTTCCTTGTTTTCTTCTAGGCCAAGACATAATTGTAATAGTTCAGCTGGGTTAAGGTGGTTCTGTAGGCTTTTGCCTGAATATATATTATAGTTTGTTTTTACATAGAATAGAGTTTAGCAGTAATCTTATTCTGAATTAACCTATACCTATGCACTGGGTGAACATTAGAGTAGGTTGTCTCTTAATTTGTAAACAAACCATGAGATTTGCTGCCCTTGTGGGATACAGTACTTTGTCACAGACAGCACAGTAGCAGTGCAAACTGCAACTTCTCACATTTACAGAGGTCTGAAAGCCTCGTGGAGACAAGGATGGGAAGCCTGATCCCACCGGGAGCAGAGGAGTTCAGCTCTGGGTAATGCAGGATGGTGAAGCATGTCATTAGCTTATTTCACTTTAGTAGGTCTGAGTAAGCTATTGTAAGTCTTCATGTGTTTAAAGATAAACACGTGTTAAGTACTTTGCTGCATCAGGATTAAAGTGCTAATTGAGTGCCTAATCCTTCTGCATATCCCAGTGCTGGAAACACTGTGTGTGTTTGAAAGCGTTCAACTAGACCTGGAGATTTAAGTTATACAGCAAAGTCAGTCAAGAGATCATCTGTCTTTGCATTCATGTAAATTTTGCTCCTGGTTTCAGTGTAACAATAAATCAAACTATTCTCTGAGGAAAGAGGTATGTGCCCTCCAGAACCCGAAAATGAAGTAATGGGGTCATTAGGGAAAGGCAAGCAAGAAAGAGGATGAGCATCCCCTGCTTCTCCGGTGACCATTTCTGTTACTGCTCTGTTGATCACATTCATCTCCACTACACCTGCTCCCCCGGAGGAGACATTTTCTGTCTTCCGTGTTGGGAGATGTCACAGCTGAGAGGCTGATGCCAGAAAACCAGTGCCAAGTATGTAGCAAGGGTGCCTTCGCAGCCTGGCACATAGCAGCCAGGCTGATGGAAAAACACCCTCATTATATTACTTGAACAATGATATCAGACGGGTAGTGGATGGTGACTGATACCATCATGACTGTATAAACTCTGAGGGTCTTTTGAAGCATATTTTTATTTGCTAAAGTATGACTCCGGCATCCTCTTGAGTGAGGCCTGCTGGGCTGTACATCAGGGTGTGGAGGGAGCCATGCCTCCTGGCTCTGCAGAGCTGCCACGATGTGGAGGGGCCGTGGTTCCCAGGCTGCTGGGCTGCCAGTCAGAGTGCTGCGGGGACCGCGGCCCCTGGCTGCCGCAGCTTTAGTCAGTGATCTGACTCCTTTGGGCTGAGTGCTGTCCATGAGGAAAACATGCTGAGGCAGTAGGGGAATGCAGGGCTGCTGGAGGCTGGTTTTGGGCTGCCTGGCAAGGCAAAGCCTAGCAGAAAGAAGAGATGTTTTAAAACATTTCTTGAAATCCTCAAAGAAAGAAGTAAGGGCTAGTCAGTAAGGTGTGAATTTTACTCACCTCAAAAGGTAAGCGTTGTTTGCTTAGGAACCAAAGGATTTGTCATTAAAGTACCTGGTTGCTGCTGTTCTCTCAGAGCTACAACTCTTTTGTGTTGGGAACAAGCCAGGTAGTGCTTCCTTCTTGGTGACTGATTATTTTCCATTTTCCTTAAAGATACAAAATCCTTCTATTGCCCCTACAGATGTAGGAGAAGTACTAGTTCAGCTCTTCAGATTATTGCACATTTAATGTGAAAGTAGTTCAAAACCATCCGTCTATGTAAGAACATCAATACATTTGTGTGTAGATAAGGAACAGTACTGAATGGAATAAAATGCTTGTGACTAGGATAATACCATACACACTTATCCTGACTGTCTTTCTACTTTCTTATGCACCATTCCATATTAAGCAGGTGGAATTAAGCTGCTATTTAAATAGGAAGAGAGTTTCATTTGTTTATAGCAAAACCAATGAGTGTTTGAAGTATGTGGTGAAGCATAATTTATAAATGGTATATGCTTTCCCATTAGCAGCTGTCTTCAGTATCAAAAACATCAGCAAGAGCTGAACAATAACAGTGGGTTTTGAACAAAACAGCTGATTACTTATTTAAGTAATTTTTCAGATCTTTAATACTTGGGTGTACATCTTTAATACTTGGGTGAGAACTGAATGGCTAGAAAGAAATAATTCTAGTTGAGACTATAGACCTGTATGCTGTACTGTCCCAAAATACTGCAATTTCTTGGGTTTGTCCACTGTTTAATGTTGTTGATATTATAATATATAACACAAAGAAAAAACCAAACTGTGCATGTGAAAGACCGTACTTAATTTATATAAATCAACATAAGAATAAAATTTTACTTTTGAACCAAAAAGCACATTTTAAACTTTGTTACACTTTTGCTTAAATAAATAGGATTGTTTTTATAAATGTGTAATTGCAGAATTCTTCAAGCAAAAGATAGTGTACTTTGCTAAAGCACTCCTAAAATTATTACTGTCTTTAACATCTGGAGATCATGTTCTGAGAGCTATGATAGCTTCTGTCCAGGGTTCTGTCACTCTCCATGTTATCTCAGTTCTATCTGGAAGCAGAGTGCAGCACAGAATACTAAATTTTGCTGCAGTAAAAGAAAAAGTAATATAAAAAAAAATTGTGTGTGATCTTTATCTAAGTCACCTACACAAACACCATATGCTCTGGAACTTCCTTGCATTAAAATAATTGTTATGTGTTTATGTGGTATTTGCATCTAAATTTCTGAGTTCTGAACAACTGAGAAGAAAATGTGTTAGTGCCATGCTAACAACCAAAGAAATAATAACAACAAAAAAATCCTTTTGCTGACTACTTCTACACACAAAAAATAGAGGCTTTGAAAGCAAACAACTGTGTACAGAAGTCCTAGTTCAACAGGCTACTGCCTCTCTCGAAGATATCCCACAGAGAAATCTGCTTGTCCACTATGCCCTAAGAAAAGCTTAATTGCTCCACTCAAGAGTTCTCTCCTGCTTTAGATGCAAAACACCTGACATGCCTACCTGACACACTCCACCACTAGTGTGGATTGTTTATTAGCTTGATCAGTGTTAGGGAAGGGAAGAAGTAGATGTTTTGCCCCTTTTCTTCTACTGAGCTGGGGTCACCGCTTCTGATGTCTGTTATTTGCTTCTCTACTTTCAATTTAATTTTATGGAGAAATTTTCCATTAATAAAGAGTGACTGCAGGCTTCCTGCATCTTTGTCTGTATCTTAAATAAGATTTTTGCCCCTATCATTTCAGATTTGTCAGCAATACTGGAGAACTTGGGCAAAAAAAAGAGCAGAAGCTGGGGCAGGAGAGGATGAAAGAATTGTTGGTTAAGTTAAAGGACAACAGAACATCTATTGTTATTTTTGCCTCCCCATGGGGAAGGAAATACTTTGCATGCTTCACTTTTAAAGTTATGCCATAAGGTGATTAGTATCTGTAACTGTGGTAACATAAAGCAATGTGTGGAATGCAGGATTCAGTGGGTTACATGAATCTTTTAGTCCTCTCTGGTTTACTAGGGTTATTTTTTAAAGAGCACAGGTTGCAGAAGGTGGCAAGCATGAAACAGCCCCAGGAGTTTTTTCAACTGGTAACTCAGCTCTGAATGCGTGATTATTACTCAACAGTGACCTGAAATAGAGGATCCTGCAGTGATATGACCTAGCAGTCATAAGCAAGGCAGTTTCAGAGTGAAGCTGTGTCACAAAATATGTTTGGGACAACAGTCCTGAATGCTTAAATCTAGTGCCTGTCAGTTAAGAGTGACCTCTGAAAGAAGCTATATGTCATAATACTATGGTAGGTGGCTGTAACCAATTAATGAAGCCTTTTGAGGAGCAGTTGAGGTCGCTTGGTCTGTTCAGCCTGGAGAAGGGGAGACTGAGGGGAGACCTCATCAGAGTCTACAACTTCCTTGTGAGGGGAAGTGGAGGGGCAGGTACTGATCTCTTTGCTCTTGTGACCAGTGACTCAAGGAAACAGCATGAAGCTGAGTTGGGGAAGTTTAGGTTGGATATCAGGAAAATGTTTTTCACCCAGAGGGTTGCTAGGCACTGGAACAAGCTCCCCAGAGACAAGATCACAGCATCAGCCTCACAGAGTTTAAGAAGAGTTTGGACAACGCTCTCAGGCACACAGTGTGACTCTTGGAGTGTCCAGTACAGAGCCAGGAGTTGGACTCAATGATCCTGATGGGTCCTTTTCAACTCAGCATATTCTGTGATTCTATGATTCTGCATCTGTGAGAGAGATCATGAAAGCATTTCTTGCAGCTTTCAAGGTCTTTGTGGAACAGATGTGAATTTTCAGACAGCCTGTTTAGTTTAATAATCCCAGCACAGCTTTCACCTAATCATTCTGGCTCTTAGCTCTGCTCATCTAATTTGAACTGCTACAGTCTAAGGGCACAGCCTTGTAGTCTCCATTAAATAAGAAGGCTGCTAGCTAAGGATCTGGAGAGAGCAGATACATTATCCTAATAAGAAGTGAGAAAATTTTAAAAATCTACTCAACTCCATCCACTATTTCAGATGATCAACTCACTGAAAACAAATAAGGTTTTCTGAAATTGCTGTAGGCAGAAAAGGTATCAGTATGTGTGTGGGGATGTGTGTATACCCATAATATTTTGCGGTGGGGGGGGTTGTGAACTGTATGTGTGCAGATTCCACTTACTCTGTGGCTAGCTAGTTGATACTTGTCTTAAAGCTTGTAGAATTTATTGAGATTTTTTAAAAGCTGAATCTTGGGAACTATTTCAGTATAACTTCATTAGTTTAGAAGGAAATGTGCATATGAAGCACAGTCATGCCTGTAAACTGCATCAAATACTGGAATCCAAGTGGACTGCTTTACAAACCTGGGTCACTCATTCTGCTGCTTCTTTCTGAATGTTCCATTTTTAATAAGCTTCTAGTATCTTTTGTTTCGGTTTGTTTTGACAAAAAAAACCTCTTCCTGAGAGTATTTGAGTGCAAAGTCTTACAATGTTCTTAAACTGTTCTGGATTTTCTAGGAATGGCTCTGTTACACTACAGTGTGTGTATGGTTAAAAAGAAGGAAAAGCTTTGATACCTAATCAGACATCATTAAAAATTTCCCATTATTTACTCAACCCAAAATTTATTCAAAGTCATAAACAGTGGCAAAAATTGTTCCTATCAGCATAGAGTAGGAACTGGAATGAGAAGTAGCAAAAGAACCTAAATGCTTTTATAGAGAAGAGACTGTGTAGTCTTACCTACATATATTTAACAAAGAGAATGTTGTGATGTGTTTAAATTCTCAATGTTCCCCTTTGATATTTTGAAATGTATATATTCCCACCTACCTCTCTGTGTAGTAAATAAAATATGTTCATAAAATGCTAATTTTACAAAAATGGTCTTGGAAGATTGTGATATATTGAATTGTCTTCTACATAGACTGGCCTCACTGTGGAGTATACTTGCTGATATCGAGACCAAATTAGGGAGAAAACTTTCTCCAATGTTTTTCAGCTTTCTTAAATTACACTGCTTTGTGATGGCTTCAAATTATCTATCATCCAAATCTTAAGAGTTAAATAAAAGAATGTAATTTTCTTTGAGGTTTAGTCCAAGTTCTTTTTGCATGGAAGAACTTCCATGTAGCCCACCTTCTGGCTGTTGAAGCCTAAATGACTCCATATAGGCAGCCACAAAGGAAAAGAGTGTGTAATGTATAAAGAAGTTGCATTACAAAATGCACCTTTGAAACATAGAACGTTAAACAGTATTCTGGGTTGTATTGCCAGCAGGCTGAAAGAGATGATAATTTCTCTCTACTCAGACTACAAAGGCTGAGTACTGTGTCCAGTTCTGATCTCTCCAGTGGAGCTACAATAGACAATCTAGTGAACTGCTACTAGGAAGATGAAGGGACTGGAGCATCTCTCGTATGAGGAAAGGCAGAGAGCTGTGACTGCTCAGCTTAAAGAAGAGAAGGCTTGAGGGGATCTCATCAATGTGCACATATATTTGAAGGGAGTATGGAAAAAAAGATGGAGCCAGGCTAGTCTGCTAAAACAAATTGATAAAGTCAGTAATTTCAGCTGAAAACATAACTCTGGTTGAAATTCAGCAGTACCCTGAAAATTAGCCGTCTTCAGAAAAAGTTATAGGATCACTAATGAAAGTGGCCAAATTTTTTTTTTATATGAAAAATATCTTTACTAGTAGCACAATAGCCATCCTCTAAATGGCTAATGAGTCTCAAAGGAAACCAGAGTGAGACTTCCCAGAAACACAAAATGCAATGTAAACTTTGAAATTTTCAAGTTGCGTCTTAGTTTGAGAGATGCAGTGGGATTATACTGTTGCAGTATACTGTATAATTGCAGCTTATTTCAATGCATTATTTTTCTGTCCAAAATGTCTGGGAAGATTTCCTAACACATGAAATATCTTTTTCCCATCCCACAAGAACATTTGTAAACAGATCATATGAAACAAATAAAAGAATATTTTTTAAAGACAGCTTTGGAAAGATAAAAAGCAGTATTATTTTAGCTCTTCTGTGAAATTTCATTTTGTAGAACAACAAACAGGAGCAAATGCATGGTTTCATGAGAGAATTAACTTCTGTGTTTGATAGAACATCATATATAGAATAGAATTACATCAGAATTTTTATGAACTAGTCCCCCAATGTGGGATTAAGGTTAGTAATATCTTGGTCATGGTGCTCATTCAGTGACAAGGTCACTGAAGCTTGCTTCCTGAAAGTACAAGATTTTTTTATTTTTAGTAAGCTAAAATGCAACAGGTTGAACGTAAGTCTTGCACCACAAAAAAGGAAAACAATTAGATATTCTAGTAACCAAGTGTACCTTAATACAAAGGAAAACATGTTTCCTTTTTCCATAACAAATGGAAAATGGAATGTAGATCAAAAGACAGTTTTTTGATGAAAATATAATGTAAAAGCTGTTAAATTATATGTACCTGGTGCAGAAGCATCATTAAAAATTCTCGTTTTACAAGTGGCTCTTTCACTTTAGAACAGGAGAGCTTAAAGTAGAGTTGGCCTTTGAGCCACCTAGCCTCTAAGCTGTTATAATATAATTTTTCACTGGTTGACTATATAACCTTAGTCTTGAATCTATATTCTATATTAATGTTTCTTGTGTAAGACTTCTTCAAAGAATTAACCTATTCTGATTTACACTTGAGATTACAGCTCAGATTTTAGCCTGTTCCTTTTCACATATAAATTAATAAGAAATTGGAATAAGGAAAGTAAAGCTTCACAAAAACTGTGTAATAACGATGGGTTTTACAACTGACACTGACTTGTAAAAACTATCCCAGGTATTGAAATAGAGCATTTAAATACTAAGGCCGTGTCCAGTCATATGTCCCTCAATGACTGATTGCCAAAGCTGGGGCTGTTATTATAGTAAGCCCCTTCTTTCTCAGCTCCTCTGACTCCTGAGCAGATGGTGCCTGGGAGGAAATCCACTGACAGCGCAGGGCTGGGACTCCAAAGGAACACTGGTGAGCTCTGATGCTGCTTCTCCTTGTAAGAGCATATCTTAAAAAAAGCTAATGGCCAAATTGAGGAAGATAGCAAGCCTCATCCTTTCAAAGTTGTTATCTCCCAAGATAAAAAGACAAATGATGCTTTCTTTAGGGATTAAAAACAAGACATGGGATATTACAGCATGGAGTTTTAAAGACTAAAAAAATTTCTCTAACAGAAGCACTTTGTATATGCTACTTTTGTGTATTTTACTATTACTTTGAGTAGGGGGAATATCTGATTTTTCTCTTATGCAGTGCATCTGTTAGTATTACTATAAGTAGCAATGTTACTTTGCAGTCAAGTGTGGTGTGGGTTTTAGGATTAGTTCCTGCTTCCTGAAATGCAGAAGGATTGAATGATTGTATGCTCAGTGTGTTTTCCTTGCTATGCCCACATCTGAGTTACTTCATAGATACATACTGGCATGGTAAAGCTAGTTATAGTTCTGACATGATGCATGCACCTTGTGGTACTTTATTTATTTAGATCTTTTGAGTAAAATAATGTGCTTCGCTGAAAACATATTAAAAATGTTTTCTTTACTTCTGCAAGTGAAGAAAGTGAATGTTGACTTTCCTATGAAGAAAGGCTAAGAGTGTTGGGACTGTTCAGCCTGGAAAAGGGAAGGCTCCAGGGAGACCTTCTAGTGCCTTCCAGTGCCTAAAGGGGCTACAAGAGGGCTGGAGAGGGACATTTTACCAGGCATATGGTGATAAGGCAAAACGGAATATCTTTAAACTGAGAAAAGGCAGATTTAGTATATAAATTGGGAAGAAATTCGTTACTGTGGGAGTGGTGAGGCCTTCGCACAGGTTGCCCAGAGAAGCTGTGGCTGCCCCATCTCTGGAAGTGTTCAAGGCCAGATTAGATGGGGCCCTGAGCAACCTAGTCTAGTGGAAGGTGTCCCTACCCATGTCCCTTTAAGGTCCCTTCAAACCCATACCGTTTCACGATTGTATAAAATATTGAGCAAAACATTTTTGCTTCATGACAAACTGAAATTACTACTTATAATGCAGCACCTGTCTACTCCAGTTTATGCTAGAATCTAGTAAATATCCTTTTATTGATATTGATTCTGCTATAAATCAAAGGTGCAGTGTTTTTTGTGGAGTTTGTTTGGTTTTTTTGCTAATTTCAGAAGGCATATTCTTAAACATTAAAATACCAGCATATATTATAAAAAAAATCTTTGTACTTCCTATAATAGGGTTACAAAATGAGAAAATTACTATTTGTGGAACATACCTTATGATTAAATACCAAAACAAACACTTTCTGAGCTTCAATATGCAAAAATATTTTTGAAGAACACCGTATTCAGAATATGTTTCCTTGAAAAGTCTTATGAGAAGAAAAAAACAAAACAAAAAGGTTCCATCAGCAACCAGTTTCTTATTGGATGTAAATCTTTCAGATGATTTTTGGGGTTAGGAAGTTGTCTCGGTTTTGAGACAAATTTAGGAGAGAGACCCTTTGGACTGAGTCTTTCTCTCTAAAGGGTTCCAAAAAAACCCCCTTTGGACCAATGGGAGATGAATACCAATAGACGAAAGTGAAAAAAAAAAAATTAAACAGTTTATTAACAAACAGAATACTTGCCCTCCAGGCAAGGGAAAACAAAAGATAAATACCTGTTAAGCACTAGACCGTCAGAACCCACTTCCCCCC
>VZRJ01010923.1:175189-227389 GCA_013397565.1 Ptilonorhynchus violaceus | reverse complement strand
AGCACCGTGGGAGAAAAAAACACCCGGCAGCACAGGACTTTGCAGGGGCCACCGTGGACCAACTCTTGGGCAGCAGCCGCCGCGACAGACCACAGCAGGGTGATGCAGGACGCAGCACGGCACTGCAGAGTCCAACAGAACACCAAGCAGCTCTGCTCTCTCTCTCTGACACACCTCCGATGTCTCCGAACCCAGAACCAGAAAAAGAGGCTGGGCCTTCCTGCCTCCTGATCTGGAAAAGAGAGGGAGCCTCTTCCCAGCCTCCTCCAAACCGGAAGAGTGCCACTGACATCCCAGTCCCCCATACCGGAAGGGAGCGAGCACCATTTCAGTCCCCCCAAATCTGGAAGTGTCTCGGCCAGGGTCATGTGACACTCCCAAGCCAGGAAAGGGGGAAAAGGGTGTGCAGAATGAGAAAACAACAACTCCCTGGGCATAAGCAGAAGATCATGGAATAAATTATCATAATAGATCACTTCAGGACAGAAGTTATGCTGTTTCCTAATGCTGTTTCCTTATGCTGCCACCTAAAATAGTAGCTCAAGATGCCATAAAAATACCATTGTATTTCATTTTGGCACCTAAATGAAATTTGCTGGGTATAGTGTGCTTATAAAGATAAGCATATTCTATAATTTACAGCTTCTGCACATATCTGCAGGTTTTATAGCTGAAAGTTGTGTTTGCCTGTGTCATGTTTGGGCAAGCAGCAGTTTCAGCATTCCCCTGAAGTTGCAGCCAGGTATAGAATTCTCCCTCATTTCTTTTCCTGCAAGCATTTAACAGTACCCTAAGATCACTACCAATGCCTGCTTGTGAGAAACACACTTACTCAATGAAAAATTTAAAGATTTATTAAAAAGACAATAGGGGACAAAATGATAAAAAAATCATCCACCAAAGCAGAGGGGTACAGTGCTGGGTGCTTAGCTGCAGACAGGGTACAGCTAGAGGCACACCTTCTGGCTAGGTGATACAGTTTTTATACCCTCCCTAGCCCCGCCTCCTTGGAGGGTTCTTATTGGCTCGTTGTCTTGGGGCTTCCTTATTGGCTCATTGTCCTGGGGGTTAACACCCACTTCCCTCCCCTCTCTTAACAAAAACTTTTTAACAATAACTATTTTCCAACAATGAACACTAACAATTATAACAACTAACAATACCATATAACAATTAACTCAGTCTCATAACAGTAACTAAGAATTGTACAATTATAACAATTAACATATAACAATTAACTCACCATTATGAAAGCCAACTCTTTGACTGTATTTATAACACTGCTTAAAGGAAGCTCTGCTGGGGGTCATTGCTGTAAATTCCATATTAACAGGTATTTTTGTGGTATTTTAGTACTGGATGTTCTTTGCTAGTTGTGAGAATTTATTGATAAAGCGGTACTTGGCAGTTTGTCACGGTCAGTAGAATAAAGTGATATAATAAGAAGGCTGAAAGTCCTAGTCTGTCATATGATTTAAGTAGTAGAGTAATGTCCCAGTTTGAGACAAAATTAGGAGGAAGACTACAAGCATCTCCTCTGCAAACGGTAGGGTTCGAAAACACCTCAGGAATTTCTTGGAGGAAAGTGAAAAACACCTGTTTATTTAACAAACAGGGTGCTGGGGGGTGCACACAGGCACCAGCGGAAGGAAAGATTAAAAAAAATGAATAATGTTAAGTAATAACCCTCTGGTGATGGAGAAACCTGGATGAATTCAGAGTCCTTTTCTGGATGTGGCTCTGCTCTCTCTCTCTGGAGCTAGGGTATGGTGTCAGCCTCCCTCCAGGCCCAGGGTGTAGGCCTCCGGTGATGGTATGTAGAATGGAATTCAGTTGTACAGTTCCAGAGGAAGAGGGGAAAAAAACACAGTCCCAGGAAAAAAACCTTGCTTTTCTTGCCTCAGCTAGGAGGCTAGCTAAAAAGCAAAAATTTTTTAAGTCTCCGTCTCTCTCTTCTGAGAAACAGAGCCAAGAGCTGGCTAGAAGAAAAAAAGTGAAAGTGCTCTCTCTCCGCTGCAGCAGCTGTGAGAACAGGGGAGGTATGTATGTGTCCTTGAAGAAGCACAAAGTTGTGCTGGTAACAGAGCAGGGCTGGAGCCCAGCTTTTAAGGGCACAGGATTCATATATGGCATAGAGCAGGTGATAGGGGATACAGCATCATAAAGTCACCCCAAGACAAGTAGAAACCTCTGCTTGTGTTTTTGACTTTTCAAATTTTAATAGTTCTTGGCACTAAACAAATTTCTGGGATCATTTTTTTTTCAATATAGATAGTGAAATTCTGAAAAAAAAAATGAAATTAGGGTAATCAGAAATGAGCTATACAACTTTAATTTTAAATGTTTTTTGTGTACCTCTTGGCAGGAGGCAGCTTAGGTTACTACAGAAAGTAAGATCTTTAGTTTGGAAGGAATTCCACAGTAGGAAAAGGGCACATCAGTAAATAAGTTCATATCACCCACAAAGTTTATCATGTAATTCCCCTGACAACAAATCTATATTACAAGGATGGTCATGACAACTAGAACTGTTCATATCAAGAAATAACTGAGCACACATAGAGTATTCAGGAAAGAAAGTGGAGACAATGGGAGAAGGAGGTGGGGAGAAATGTACTGCAGTCGAAGAATATGGGCTAAGAAACATCCCAGGAAGCTGAAAAGATTAGACGACTTTTCCTGTACATTGAATATGCATCAGTTTAGCTGTGAATCTATTAGTGTTTGTAAACCAAGCAAACAAAGCACAGCTCAAAATGTCATTTTTCTTTATTAGAATGTAGTAAAGGAATATATAAAACTGGCTTTGCAGAAAATAGAAATAATATTTTTCCAGATGGCACTCCTTCACATTGCTTTTTTGTTACATGAAAGCCCTGATAGGGAACTGGTAATAACTCTTATATGGAAGAAAGCGCATGACTATACTTAATCAGAGACAAGATATTTTTTTCCTCTCCTGTTTTAGAGTGTCTGAGCTGTGTACAGATATGTGATCTGTAATTCACATATAAGAAGGGGGAATCCCACACGGGCAAAAATGGGTGCTTAGGTTTGAACAGCAGGGAGATGACACAAAATCATAACGTGTTAATTGGAGAAGCTGTAAATTCCTGAGATTTGCAAGCGGATCATTAGAAAATGCATGGGGTGGTAATGAAGGCAAATTACCAATTTGGATGCCAGGTGTTCTGAGTTTGATCAACAAAGGAGAGAAGACAATATCTTTTTGTTCAGAAAAAAAGTAGTTGGAAGTGCTAGGTTACAAAAGTCTGACACAGATGAAATTTACTTGTTATCTGTCCTAAATTAATGAAGAAAACTTGCTCACTGGATAGAATAGTACCTGACTTGTATGTCAACAATCGTTCTAAAAGATTCTTTTGTTAAACCTTTGTCATAGGAGTATCCATAAGTACTGTATTATTAACCATATAAACTGCTTTTGGTTTTAGACTATCTGCTGAAGAAATGCAAATCAATGCGCTTTTTATTCTCACTGTTTACATGGCTGGATACAAGGTGTTGGTACAAAAGAAGCCACTGAACTGAAGATTTTATTCACAAGGTTTCTTTTTTATTCTTAAAATCATAGTGGAACTGTGCTTTGCAGAACAATGAAGCAAACAATAGAACAATGTAGTCTTAAGACTCTTGGCCTCTTAACTTCTGGAAGGTCTGTTGCTTTATTCAAGTGTCTTTTGTACATCTTTGTTCAGAATATGTGTAGCTTTTTTGCATTTTTATTTTTGCAAAAAAAGTAATGTTTTCATGAAGAACAAGAGAAAGAGATAGGTCATAGATCATGATTTACTTGTTTGTGGATTTTGATTATATACTAGATGGTTCAGTGTAGTTGTGCTTTAGTTCTAGACAATGTCAAGCAATGTCTCCTTTCATATCACTAAAATGTTCCATTTCTTTCTGATCAAATCCACAAATCCTAAACTTTAACACTCTGAATATGTTTCTGTCTGTATAATTTTGAACACCTCTTGGCATGCTTGTGAGGAATATAATAGGAGTTTGAATAATATAAATATTCTGGATTTATTTGTGCCTTTATTTCCCTTCTATATAGATCAAAATTAAATTAGTGATTTTCACAAATCTGATTAATCTAATTTGGGGACTTTTGCTTAAATATTGATAGGAGAAACTAAGAGACATGCTGTTCATTTTAAACTGTTCCATAGCAAGCCAGATGATTCCTTCAGCATTGCTTTATGAACACCAATTTTTAATAAGGGCAAAGCATAAATCTTCTAAAGTGCATTTAATCCCAAAAAAATGTCTGGACTGTGTTCTATAATACTGATATGGTGGTGCTCACTGAATGCAAATTAAACAGAAGAAGGATATTGGGAGCTCCTCTGGTTCTGATTAAGCTAAAACCTTATTTGTGACTTAGTGGCTGTTCATCCTCTGACTGCTTCAATGCTCAGACTTCCACTCTTCTCCTGTTCTGGTATTTATTAATGGCATTCTATTATCAGGTTTCACAACCTGACTGTGTAAATCATACATAGTTTGATTTCTTTTATAATATCTCAACATTTTTCTTAGATTATGTTTTTAAGTGGGCACATTGGTCAAGGAATACATGTTAAAATAGAATTGGTATTGCCTTAGAGTATTCTTTCAAATAAATGCTTCTGGAGAACTGAGTCTGTTTCTAAGCCATTTATGAAGCAAATTGTAAAACTAGTTCACAAGCAGGAGCCTCTCTCTACGCAATCAGCATAGGCATTGCTTATTTCCCTTCTCCCTCTAAATTTTATTATAAATTTGTAACTTTATACATACATTTGAGAATACACAATGCCAGTCTCTTGGCAAGTCTTGAAATAGTTTAAAAGTTGAGAAGAACACCTGATATACTGGAGGTTTCTTGCTTTTATCTCTCTTCTTGATTTTAAATTCAATGTTCTTTGGATAGGTGTTTTGCTGTTTCTAGTTACTTAGCAGTGGGGACCTGAGTTTATAATTCTCTCTCTCCCTCACATATAGTATAGATATTTCTTGAGTTCTTCTGATGCCTTAAGTATTAGCTTTTGGATTTTTCTAATCCTGCACTGGACTAGTGTGTAATTCTGAACTCCATATTATGTGCTAAATAAGCTCTCTTCACATTCTGGTTAGACAAAACAATTCCTTCTAGGCCTAGAAAACAAGGTCACCATCCTAGGCCTAAGTATAAACAAAAGTCAATTGGGAGGGAGTGAATGGGGGAATATTACTTCATTACCTGGAACTGTAATTACTTCTGACGTGCAAATGTACCAAACCTATATCTGGGGGGGAAAACTCGTGATCAGGGTCCATCTTGGGTCCAGCCTAGCCTCAGCCAGGCTCTGCACTACCCAGAGGTGTACCAGTCGAATGCCTTCAATAAATTCCGACCTTTTATTCACTTCCTTTGCTCAGTCTCTGTTTCAGGTACCCCAATTTTAGGCATCGCTTCCAGTTTGCATTTTGGACCTGAAGGCCTCATGACTAAATCACCCAGATTCTAGCTTGTTTAGGAGTAGCTGAAAAGATTATATGAACTAAGCATAGCATTTCACTGCTTATAAGGAATTGCAGACTATAAACAATGCTCTGAAGAATAATCCAGTAGATTTTCTGTACAGAATAACCTAATCTATTGCAAATTACCCTTTCCATCAAATTCTTGAAATACTACCAGTTTAATAGCAATCCTTGTGTGTTAGAGGTGGCTCAGGGCTGAACAGAAGAACTGAAGTATGCCAGGTCCAAACTTGAAGATATCTCATAGTGTTTGCTCTTTAGATGACAGGTGGATCTCTCCAGTAAGCAAAAATATTCCAACACTTCTGATAGTACCACATCCATACCTCTTGAAGTCCTCTCATACACCTTAATATATGTATAGCAATATTGGCATAATATGGTCATTGTATCTCAGAATACAACTTCCAGGTAATTTTATTCAGGTTTATTGTTAATTTTGATCTTTTTCAGAGTTCAATATTCCCTTTTTTTTCATTTTTCATCCTTTTTTCTACTGTTTCTTTAAATATCTTGATTTATTCCCAATACTCTTAGAAGCATGCTCTCTAGTTTCCTAAGCCTGGCAATACTTTTGCAGATTGATATGTTTCCACATATGTCTACTCTACGCACATTCACTCCATATGCATCTTCTTCATCCCTTTGATGATGATGCATCTTCCTGACCCTTCTTTATCAGGATTTTTCAATTTCCAAAAAGTTGTATTAAAAGTTTGTTTTTCCTTGGTTGTCTTCAAGTTATATTTCACATTAGGCAAGCACTTTTTCTCTCTGGAAAGTATCACTTGCCAGATTTGGATACTTTTCATGCTTATATTATCTATTACCTTGTTCAGTGAGCATAATAGCTGTGTGTGCTGGTTTGAAAGTAAACCGGCAGGAGAAATGAACCCCATACAATTACCTTGAGAGAGATTTCAGGTTGGAGTTACAATTTAATGGAAAGATTACAATAAATGCAATGATACACAGAAAACTCACTTAAACCCACAAAGTCAGAGTACAACCTGGGACCCTGTTGGTCAGGGTGGTGGTTGCAGTCCCGTTGATGTGATGGTTGCAGTCAAAAGCAGTGATCCTATGGAAGTTCTAGTCCTCCTCTGGATCCGTCCAGTGGTGGTGGTGGTGTCCCAAGTCCCCAAACCCTGAGATTATATATGCTGAGATTCAGGCAGGAATGCTCAGTACCGATCCCAGGGAGGGGAGTTTCACAGTGGAATGATGTAATCCTGTGAATCATGGGATGTTTTGGGAGTCCTTGATGGTCTAAGTTGTTGTAGCTGCCTATTATGCTGGTCCCGTAGAGTCCATTATGGCCCATTATGACCCCTCAGGCAGGGTGTGACTGCTGCTGCTTCCCCAGTTATCTCAGCTGAGTCATTGGTGTGAAGAAAACGAAACACTATCCTGCCTCGCAGGGTTTGCCTCTTCTTCCTTAACTTCCTTCACTTCCTTAACTTCCTTAACACCCAGCTCATAGCCCGAGGTGTCGGATGTGCACTGGGCAGCTCCTGAAAATTACCCATCCCAGTTTGGTTACACCCACACTGGCACTCTCCTTCTGTACCCAGGACACTGTGCCAATTTGTTTAGAGTAACGTGGCACTTCATAGTTTTGAATTATCTATTCAGTAAGTCATTGTACATTTTTAATAATAATATTAATTTAAAAAATGAAACTCCAAGCAACTATATTCTCCTTCATAGGCTTCTATCTATTATGAATGAGATACCGCTTTTATTACCATGGGTAATAAATAATAATTGGAGGTAAAATAAAGTTGATATTTTAACAACAACTTTTCAAAACTAAATGAGGGTAAATTAATTTTCTTTGGGTGAAAAGATTAACACGAATTCTCACTGATCTTTGGAAGGGTAAGTGCTCTTGTCTGTTGATTTTCTAGCACATTACAATGAAGTTCTCTACCTGTTTTGCATTGGTTTTGCCAAAAATGATACAATTTTGCAATGCTGTCATGAGATAATATGGAGATGCTGTGAGGTGTAGAGCTTGGAGGTAATTATTTCTGAGGCTCAGCATGCGTTGGGGTACTCATTGGCTCTTATGTCTGTAGCATGCTGAAAACCTGCTATGCTGAAATAGGTATTCCTTCTAGTTTCTGCTTGATTTCCAGCAGGTATTTGGCTTGTAGAGATACAAGTAGGAGAGAGGAAAAATGTGAGTGAAAGAGATGGCACAGTGTGAATCAGTTTTTCACCTGCTCTAAAAACTTGACAGTGGGAGAGTGTCCTGCGTTAACCATATATTCTATTATCACCCACATAAGCTGGATAGTTCGCAGTTACACACCTGGTCCCTGAAGTACTCCTTATCTCAACTGAGATAACCACTCCGGCCAACAGCAAGCACCACCTATCCTGAGTAGATCATCTCAGCTAATGGCCCATTACACCAGCTGTCCTGAGTAGATTATCTTGATTAATGGCCCATCACCGGGCTTGATAAGCATGGACCAATAGAACTTCAGAACCACCCTGAGTGAATTATCTTGATTAATGGCTCATTACTGGACTTGATAAGAATAAAATGTCAGAAACCGTGCACTCCTTCAAGAGCCTCATGTGAGCTCATTGCCAAAACAACCAATAGAACGTCAGGAAAATCTTTTTCCATTGTGGAAGTCCCCGCCCCTGGGGGAGGCACCAGCCAAGAAACACGGCATAAAAGCAAGGGTTTGGGATGGGAGAAATCACTCTCGACTAACCTCGACTGGACTCTACTCCTCTCAACTGGACTCGACTGGACTCAGGAGTGCTCCACTTGACTGGACACCACTCCACTCCACTGGACCACTGGACTACCAGACCACTGGACTACCAGACCACTGGAAACCCAGAGGTCTCCGGACCAGACCTTCTACAGGACCAGGGCCTAACTGAACTACACAGCTACCATCCTGGTCAACGGGGTGTCAGGTTGTATCATGACTCTGTCAGTTTATTTAGGCTGATGTTTCTGTATTCCTGCATTTATTTTAACCTTTTTATTAAAATTGTTATTTTGACCTAAAATCTCTCGAGGTATTTTGTATGGGGTTAATTTCCCCTGCTAGTTTACAGTCAAACCAGCACAGAGAGGAAGAAAATACTAAAATAAGGCACTGACTGAACAAACTAACCCAGCTCTATAGACTGCCAACATTTATTTGTAAACTGAAATAAAAACCCTCTGACCTGTTCAACTATTAATTTAGCCCATTCTCACTGAAGTACCTAAGGATTGTCCAAGACAGCTGGTTGAAATTCAAGGATCACTTCCTCTAAACTCAAGAATGTTGCATCCTGATGAACAAGAAATCAAGTGAAGAGGGGGAAAGACCTGCATGGATGAGCAAGGAATTCCTGCCATTACTCCTGTGTAAGCAGGAAATACACAGGACATTGAAGCAGCATCAGGCCACTTGGAATGAATGTAGAGAGGTTGCCAGCATAAGTAGAAATGAGGAAAGGAAGGCCAAGGCCCATGTGGAATTAAATCTGGCCAAGGATGTCAAGGACAACAAGAAGGGCTTATCATATACATCAGTAACAAAAGAAAAAGTAAGGATAATGTGGGCCCGTTATGAAATGGAGGGAGGATCCTGGTAACAGAGGATGCAGAGAAAACAGTTACTGAACGCTCTCTTTGCATTGGTCTTCACTGACAAGACCAGCCCTCAGAAATCACTGACCCAGGAGACCAGTGTAAAGGAGTGTCAGAAGGAAGACTTTTCCTTGGTCTAGAAGAATTCTCTAGAAGAGAAGCACTCCATTCATGAGTGCTGAGAAAGCTGGTAGACACCATAGCTAGGCTGTTCATGATCATCTTTGAAAGGTCATGGCGATCAGGAGAAGTGCCTGGGGACTGGAAATGTCACCCCAGTCTTCAAAAAGGGCAAGATGGAGGACCCAGGGAACCCAGGTGAAGGAGACCCTCGTTCTGGAGGCCATCTCTATCCACATGGAAGACAAGATGATCAGGAGTAGTCAGCATGGATTCACTAAAAGTAAATCACTCTTGACCATCCTTATTGCTTCTGTGATGAAACAACTGCCTGGATGAATGAGGGGAGAGCAGTGGTCATTGTCTACCTCAGCTTCAGCAAGGCTTTCAACACTGTCTCTCACAACATCCTTGTAGGCAAACTCAGGAAGTGTGGACTGGATGAGTGGACAGTGAGGTGGATTGAGAAATGGCTGAACAGCAGATCCCAAAGGGTCATGATCAGTGGCGCACAGTCTAGTTTGAAGCCTGTCACTGGTGGTGTGCACCAAGCTTTGGTACTGACCCCAGTATTGTCTAACTTCTTCATCAGTGACTTTGATGAAGGGGTAGAGTGCCTCCTTAGCAAGTTCACTGATGACACAAAGTTGGGAGGAGAGGCCAATATCCCAGAGCACTGTGCAGCCCTTCAGAAGGACCTTGACATAAACATTCAAGCTTAGTAATTATGTTCAGCAATAAAAGACTGAGCTGGTTGTAAAATAATGGAAGAACATAACAATTTTAATTTTCAAGGTCGTGATTCCACCTTGTCCTTTCATGGTGAATTCCTGCTCTTCTAGTCTGTGTTTTGTCTTCTCAGCTATGTTAATACAACTGTTTGTGAGCTTGTTCATATTAGTCAAAATGATCTTGAAGTAGCAGATCTCTTAAATAGCTTAGCAGAACTGCTGTAACTACTTTCCTGAATTACTTGATAGCCATAACCTGCAGATCAGGGCAAGAAAAAGGATTTTCACTAGCTTTGGTATCAAAAAAATCATGTCATGTATCTGCTCTAGTCGGTATCTCTTAGTAATTTGCAAACTATTTTCACATCATCATTAAACTTGGGAGTGAATTTGTATCCATGCTGAGGTCCAAAACAAATTGGATAAATGTGACAGTTCTTATTGTCAAGAGATTGCACGAATTTCATACAAATGGAATCTCTTTCATTATTGTGCAAAGGGAAATGTTTTTGTCCCTAGATGACAACTGGTGCGATTTAAATGTCATTTGCAGCCACTAATAAGATCATCTAAATCGCACTTGTGTATATAAATTGCTGCTGTGTCTATGGGGAAAGTGCGGAAATCACAGGCAAAGCTGACTAAAAGGCAATTTTTTTCCCCTCAAGAAACCTTAATATTTTAGTATCTCTTCACAAATCAGAATAAGAAACTACCATTTTATAGCTAAAGGGTGTGCAATTTAAAATATCACAGAAAAAACCCAAACAACTATTTATAGGGAAAGGAGGAAGAGTTGGAAATGTCAAACTGTTTTGAGAAATGTTGTAGTTGTGGAACAGCCTTGCCTAAGAGATAAGGAACAGATATATAGTGAAGTCTGCCAGGGTGGAATGGAGTCACAAAATTCCAGAAACAGACTGTCACATTTTTTTCCTCCTCAATTGCAAAAGCTGGTATTTTTTTTAATGTCTTTTGCATGGTGTTTTGGTTATTTGAATGAAGGGGGAGGGGAGGGAGAGGGAGGATGATGGTATTTGTTTGGGGTTTTTTTTTAATCTGTTGTGAAAGCCATTAAAGATCATTTCCATTGAACATACATGGACTGGAGAACACATGAGCTGTGTAAGAGATGTTAAATCAGGTCTGATGTCAAATATTGAAACAATGAACAGTTTACCTTTTTACAGATTTACGATGAAGGAAATTTTTTTTATGAATGGAATTGAATATCTGCCTTCTCTCTTCTGAGAGAAGAGATGTGCATCAGGCTTTGCTGCTGCTATTTCTGACTGTTTAGACAAGGGCCTAAAATGCTTTTTTTACTGCTGTGTTCACCTTCTCAGAGCTGTTCTGTGAAATGGCCCTTTCTGTTCTGCAGAGAAGCAAAAGTGTTTCTACTCCTTTTCCCAATCTCCATCCATTCTATTGCTGGAGTGGAAGAGTTATTCCACACTCAATAAGTTGTCAACTGATTTTCTGAAATCATGCTTGGGTATCGGGGGGTGGGAGGGGAATTATGTTTTCTACAAGAATAGGAAACATTAAAAGTATTTTCTTAATATTTAGAATATTTAGATTTATAATATTTCATTATACCACAAATCCACCAAAAAAAGTGTTCTGGTGTTCTGGCTGATTTGTAAGGAAGGAAGGAAGGAAGGAAGGAAGGAAGGAAGGAAGGAAGGAGCAGACAAGATTTCACTGTTTTCCCTTTTTTTTCTTCAGGTCCTGTTTTCAATTAAAAAGTAAAATATACATCTTTAAGTGATGCAAAAAGAATTAGTTGTAGACAATCCATTTCCACTGTTAAGCACTCTATAACATGATGATGATTTATGTCTTACATCTCAATTACTCAGGTAGAGAGAGCAAAATCTTGTGCTGCAGCTGCTGATGCATGGCAGAGATTGTGTAAGTTGAGCTGCAAGTTCTAAATCCCTGATATTAGACCTGACTGGGAATGTTATTTCCCAAGCCTTTGAACAGCTTATGCATGTGTTAGGGACTAATGTGGAATGCTAAAAAGCAACTAAAGATTGAGAAACTGGCAGGGAATTTTAATGTCCTGAAAAGAGGTTTCTATATGTGGATTTTTCAGCAGTGAAGATTCAGTTTTTCATTGCAGTCATCACACAAATTTATGGTCAAGGATGTTCCCCAAAAGGACTTGAAATACTCTTAGTTCAGGTAGGTTAGCGTTTTACAACTAAACGATGGACAGAATTAGCTAATGTCTGACCTTAGTTTCAAATGAAAAGGGGCCATACCTGAGGTTACATGACTACTGCAATATCTTATGGTATAGTCAAAACAGAGAGTCTGGTCTGCGAATATGCAGTAGACTTCAAGGTGCTTTAAATAACTTTTTTTTTTTGGTCACCAGGTGTCAAGATCTGACTATTAGAGAGACATGCCTCTGCCCAAATTAAGGTGCAAACAAGACCGTATGCCAAAATCAATACTATAAATTTTATTTAATGGTAAATGTGAAGTAGAGAGAGAGAAATAAATAGAAAAGAGAGGAGGTGGAAGGGGAGAGAAAGAGAGAGACGGATTAAGTAGAAAGATAATCACAACCCCTGTGGAGCCAGCACCATCCTGTTGGTCCTCTTCCAGTCTTCTCAGTGGTGGGGGTCCTGCAAAGCATAGCATTGATATATTTTGAGGTATCTGCAGGAACACCCAGGTACCTCCCCTGCAGGGGGGGAGTTTTACACCGTCTTTTGCAACAGACTGTAGATCTTTTGCAGCACTTTGGATCATGTGCAGTCCTCTGGTAGAAGGCCTCAGGAATGAGTCTGGGGGTGCTTCAGGGGTCTTTGATGGTTTATGACACCTTCTAAGACATGAGAACTGCCTCTCTCATGAATGTCCCATGTGAATGTGACCTTCCTGGAGTGGGGGTAGTTTTACAATGGAGACAGATTAAGTAAGGGTGGACTGCCTGAACGCTCTGCTTCTTATCTGGCTAATAGCCTCTGGTGATGGGTGTTCACCCCCTCCATACCAGAGCTTTCACTATCATACCCCCAAAAACTCCTCCTCCCCCTGGGTTGCAGGGGGAATGTGTGTAAACCTGGCTTCAGCAAATGAGTCTGTGGGCTATGGCCTCTCCCACCCCAAACCCAGCCAGAGCTGATTTTCAAAACAGCTGTTGGGTTTGGCTTTGTTGTGGATATGTTCTTCTCCCTCAGCCTTGTTTACTTCTCCCTAGACTTCAGATAGTTGAACAAGAGTACTGCCTTTATCGTATCTCAAGTTCCCATCAGATGGCTTAACTCACAGTCCAATTTCCCGAAATCCAGGAGGCATATTTGGGGGTGGGATGGGCTTCAGTGGTCATAGATGAGCAGTTGCTTCTTTGCTACAGTGTGCAAAGTCCTTCTATGATCTTAACAGTGTTTAGAACAATTATTATTTTTAAGTCTCTTACACCAGGAGTTAAGCCGAATAGTTCTAGTGACTGTTAGTGTACCTGTAGTTTTATAACATTTATTTATAATACAAAAATCTACATGTCGCTGTTGAGACGAACACGACTCATCCAAACTCACAAAAAGGTTGGGGAAGAAGGAAAAGTGTTTATTCGGAGGTACTCACATCTTATATAGACTCTGAAAATGTTATGATTCGTATTACCTATTCATTGGCTATTAAATCAATACAATACACCCATTGGCTACATTAACTACAACATTCTATTATTAGTTACCCATAGCATCAGTATCAAAACAACCAGGCCAAAACACCAGCTGCAAAGTTGCTGTTAAATTCTTTCCCTACTGTTTACAGTTCTAGCTCTTGTTTCTCACGGGTAGAAGCGTACTGTACTAAGATCTATTTCGGAGCTAGCAAGGCTGGTAGGCCTGCTATGCCTCTCCACATCTACACATGTCTGAAAGAGCACTTCTGCCATGACTGAGTTGGCAGAACATTGTTCTGTATAAACAGAAACTGTATAAACTGCAAAAATGCCTAATTCACTACCCACTCCCCACCTTAAAGGTCTATAATTATAATGAACTTTGAATGAGTGATTCTTGATTTCTTCAGAGGTAGGGAAAAAATTCATGGTTTCCAGGCATCACAGTATGTGTATTTTTTATTACCTTGTGATATTGTAGAATGTACTTAATCTAGTTACTAGTACTTGTAATGGAGGTATTTGAATGAGAAGCAAAATATATACCTATTGAATAAAAAATATTATCTATATTGACTGTATGGTAATACAGAGCATGCTAATACTTAGATGAGATTTAAAATGGAGTCTATTATATGAAAATAAAAAACGAAATAATTTCTCTCCGAAAGAGTTCTCAAACTAAAAACTACAGGGGAAGGAGAGGAAAGAATAGCTATCTGAGGTTGATGCCTTATTGGGACTACCTAAAAGAGAGAGAGTTGACAAATATTAAAAGGTTAAAAGCAATGGTGTTTATTTGAAGGCTTTCAGGTACATCCAGGGCAGCCAAAGCTCGCGTGGGGGAGTGAGGGGGGGCCTACACCCCAAGAGGACCCCCTGAGGTCCTCACCCCACGTTAGACCACCCAAGATGGACAACTGGTCACGAGTTGTCCATACTTTTATAAGTTTGGTTCGTTAGCCTATTGGGGCTAGCTCTTCCAATTACAGCCTCAGGTAATGAAGTAATTCCCCCGAGGTTTTTCCCCCCTTCACCAACAGTTGTTTACATATCTTGGGCCTGAAGCAGTAAGGTGTCCTTGAAGTTCAGGCCTGAAGATGGATTGTTTTGTCTAAAAGGCAGTAGCTACACTTTTATATGGGCTTTAGAGTTACACACTAAGGATTGCAGGGTTACAAGGGTTACAGGGTTATATATGAAAAATATAAAGGCCAAAATCCTAAGGCATCAAGGCTAAGAGAATGAAATCAGTATGTTGAAGGTCAAAGGGCAGGAATTGAACCTTAATCTAAGTTTATCACTTTGTTATCAGAGCACCTGCTTTCTCAGTTCCAGATAGCTATTTTCATGGATTTCCTTGAAAATTTTCATTATTTGTTACTTTGAAAAGACTTTAATAAACTTTGTTGAAGGCGAATTTGAATTACTGTTCAAACAAGTATAGCAGTGACCAATTGAACAGTCTGTATCTAATGTGCATGGCATGTACAGTCCCCTTTTCAGTGATTTGGACAGGATAAAGGAATAGATGACATCTACAAATCTGTTGCAAGCTAAATTATTCTTTACGACTCTTTTGGCTAACGTTGAAAATATTACTTGAAAAACCTGAGTAATCATGGCAGTAACTTTTTTTTTTACTATATATTTAGATGTCTTACAATTGCCTGTATCTATCTTTGGAGAAACTCCTGCACTGCACATGTACTGTACAATATAAAGTTTGCATAATTTGTTGGATAATTTATTAATTTTCTAATCTAGTTTGGACTAGATTGCTTCGTTGTCTCTAAATTTCTAAATTTGCTTTGAAAGACCTGAAGATATAACCATACTGGGGTAGTTTCAGAAAACAACTGACATGTCTTGTGAGCAGTTACATAGTTTGGAGGAAAGTCTGAAGACTAGGTGAGAGCATGTTGCCCTTTTGATGTGGTTTTAAGACCAGGTGAAAATTAAGCACCAAGCAGCTGCTCACTCAACCCCTCCTCTCTCCTCCCCCATCCCCTGTAGAATGGGGAGGAGAATCAAAGCCAAGCTTGTATGTTGAGATAAGAACAGTTTAACAGTTGAAAATAAAGTAAAATACAGTAATAACAATAAATGATAAAAAAGGAAAAACAAGTGATGCACAATTCAATTGCTCGGCCCATGTTGTGGTCCAGTTATTGAAATTATTTAGAAATTCCTCTGCCCAAATTAAGGTGCAAACAAGACCATATGCAAATGCCAATAGTATGGATTTTATTTGACAATAAATATGAGAGAGAGAGAAAAAGGAAGATAAAGAAATAGGGAAAAAAAGGTGGGGGGAGAGAAAGAGAGGGACAGAGACAGATTAAAGAAAATATCGCCACTCCGTGGATCCCAACGGTATTCTCTTGATCCTGTCCAGCTGCTCTTTTCAGTGGTGAGGGTCCCACCAGAAACATAGAATCTGATAAATTAATATATGTTCAGGCTAGGTCGGAAGTCCAGGCACCTCCCCCGGGGGGGACAAGTTTGCCATTATCTCTTACAACAGACTGGATCTGTTGCATCACTTTGCATCACATGCAGTCCTGTGGTGCAAGGCCTCAGGAATGACTCTGGGGGGCACTTTGGGGGGTCTTTGATGGATTAAGACACCCCCTCAGCTGCTTCTCATGTGAATGTCTTGTGGACGTAGCCTTCCTGGGGTTCGGGATTCCATAGCTGAGCCAGTTTGAGGAAGGGAGGATAGGTTCACTGCCCCTGAGAAGAGGTTACGACACGCCGAAACCTGCTCCCGCCCCACCTTGGTTGGGGGAAAAATCTGTGCAAACCTGCTCCCAGCAAATGGGTCTGTGGGCTATGGCCTCCCCCAGCCAGAGAAGATTCTCAGCACAGCTGCAGGGTTTGGCTTGCTTTTCCTTCATCTTTCTTTACTTCTCTCCAGGCCTGAGATGATTGAACAATAGGTTTCTCTTTATCTAATCTCCACGATTTAACTCTCAGTCCAAAGTTCCAGTCAGTCATCTCTTAGGGAGGGGTTGGCTTTGGTAGCTTCTTCATACAGTTTTGTTATAATAAGAAAACTTCATAACAATGTTTGAGGCATGAACTATTTCGGTCTCTGACACCCCACCTTCCTGAACCCAGACTGGCCAACCTTCTGAGTAACTCTCCCCAGTTTATATACAGGGCATGACATCCTATGGTGTGGAATATCCCTTTGGTCAGTTCAGGTCACCTGTCCCAGCTATGCTCTCTCCCAGTTTCTTTGGTGTACCTGCTCACTGGCAGAGCATGAGACAAGGGGAAAAAAAGGTCCTTGACTTAGGTTAAATATGACTTAGCAAAAAACCAAAACATCATTGTATTATCAACATACAAAACACAGCACTGTAACAGCTATTGATAAGAAATTAACTGTATCCCAGCTGAAACCAGGACACTTTCCCTGTGGGAATTACAGGCCATTCAGTTAAGAGTTGGACTCAGTTCTTGTGGGTCCTGTCCAACTCAGAATAATCTGTGATATCTGTGAATTGTCTTGGTACCTAGCTTAGGAGAAAGGGTGAACCAGGAGAGGTGCATCAGGAGAGTAGGGAAGCAGAGAATTCCAGTTTGAGGATATGACAGACACGGGTTTTTAAACCTTAAAGATTCATTTTAAATGCTTTACTTTTTAAAAAATTGTTATTATCTTTTTATTTTAAGCTTAGTCTTTTAAGCCTGTGCAGTGTATCTGATGAATAATGAGTTCTCATTGAAACTAGTAGGTGAAAGTTTTGTGTGCTCACTCTGGAAAGTCAGATTCTGATGAAAACTACTCTAAGCCAGATTTAGGCCTCTGACACTGAGCACTGCGTATCCTGACAGTTCTGCCTTTTGATCTCATAATACTACCTTAGCACTATTTGGAAGCAGCTTCTTGAGAACCTGACATAAGTAGAGGTTGTTTTGTATTTCTTCAGCTTCTAGGAGTTTAGCTGACATGGAAGGACATGTAAATACATGTTAAAATACTCTTGCAGTGTCCTTGCTTAGTTTGCAAAATGTTTCATGATCTTCTGGTAAAAAGGTTAGCTCTTGGCTGCCAGTTCAGTAGGAAATTACTTTTGTGACTGAACAGGAATGCAGATGGTTGGTGAGCTAATTAAGTTGGCTACTTCCATATTGACCCACCTTTCAAATATAATGTAAAGAAAGAATAATGGTGCAAGACGTACTCTAAAATCCATAAATTTGGCAGAAGTTGTTGAAGTGGTCAAGCATCTCCATCAAAAAAAGGGAAAGTGCCTATTTGTGATTGTGCTTACATACAGCATCACTTTATTTGCATCAGAAAAGTGTTTGGTTTCTGACTTTCCTCAGCACTTCTCCACTGGCAACAGAGATGCAACAGAGAGGAACAGACTATGGTATGGGATCTCTGACCTCTAAACATGGGATATCTTTTTCCATATTCCATGTTAAAAAGATATTGGTGGGACAATATAAAGTAATAATAAGTAAGTGGTATGACTAGTAGCTGTTCGCCATAATCAGTTGTATGGTTAGTTCTCATTTTCCACTTTCCATCTGACAAGAAATTTTCAAGGCAGATGTCGGATTATGCAACTTGCTGTTAGGTAAATATTTATTTATCTCGTGTCTGAGATTTAGAGAAGTTTGATGGAGACCCTAGACTGAAGGGGAAAAAAAGGAAAAGAAAACAAACAGCAACAACAAAATACATGAACAAAATTAAAAACAAACAAACAAACAAACAAAACTGCTCAGTATGACAGAATATTTTGAGTTGGTTTCATTCTAATACTTGGATTTTGAGCGAATTGGGATGATAGAAATAGGAAGGGGTGCCGCGGCGTGGGTCGGTGGTATGTTGCCGCAGCCTTCCGGAAGCGTCCCTGGCAGGGGAAGCCGCTTCAGCCCAGACGGCCAGACAACGACTCAGCAACACACGCTCCTGCAGCGCAGGGAGCGCCCACTCACACTCACATGCAGGGATATTAAAAGGCAGCCGGTGGCAAGGAGGCAAGACGGGTTCTTTGTATGGATTCCAGCAACAGGGTTTATTGAGGAGGGTCCAGGGACGAAAAACAAGATGGAGACCGGGGCACGGGCTTAAATATAGGGCTTGGAGGGCGGGCAGAGCAACACAGCCAACGGCCTGAGGGCCGGGGGGTGGAGTAAGGTAAGGGAACCAATCGGCATGCTAGGAAGGAGGGATTAGGGGAGGAGAGCCAATGTGGGTTACAATCGAAAAGAAATTGCTAGAAGGGCGTACGTATATGGAATAAAGGGGTGGGGAGCAGTGAACTAATCCCAACATGGGAGAAACCATTGTAGAAACAGAAAGGGGGTTCTCAGACCTTTAGAATAGCCCACCAGTGGGCTTGGACTGTTCCTGAGCCTTGTGGCTCTCTTGTCTCTCTAGCAGTGGCTTGAACCACTGCAACATCGGGGTATGCAGTGAAATTGTTTAGATAAGTGTCGTGGTTTGACACTGGCCAAATGCCAGGTACCCACAAAAGGCCTGCTCACTTACTCTCCTCTGCTCTGCAACTGGACAGAGGACAGAAAATTTAACAAAGGGTTAATGAGTTGAGTTAAGGACTGGGAGAAAACACTCCAAGGGCAAAACAGGCTCAACTTAATGATATAAAGTGAATTTATTACTAACAAGATCAGAGTGAAAGAATGAGAAGTAAAATAAGCCCTTAAAGACACCTTTGTCTCCCCCCAACCCCTCCCTCCTTCCCACTGATGGTGCAGGGAGACGGGGTGGGGGTTTTGGTCAGTTCATCACCCAAGATCTTCTTTCCACTGCTCAGGGAGAGGAGTCGTTTGCCTGCTGCACCGTGGGGTCCCTCCCACGGGAGACAGTTCTCCACGAACTCCTCTAGCGTGGGTCCAAGCTCACGAGCAGCAGTACTCCAAAAACTGCTACAACATGAGTCCATCCCATGGGCAGACAGTCCTCCCAAAACCGCTGCGGCGTGGGTCACTCTGCCACGGGGTGCAGTCCTCCAAGGACAGGCTGCTCCAGCTTGGAAGCAAGGCCTCTCTCTCCACTGGGACACCTGCCGGACCACAGCCTCCTGGTATCCACCCGCTCGGGCGTGGGCACCTCCCCCACGGGCTGCGGCTGGATCTCTGCGTCCCCCGTGGACCTCCATGGCCTGCAGGGGGACAGCCTGCTTCACCATGGTCCCCACCACAGGCTGCAGGGACATCTCGGCTCCGGCGCCTGGAGCACCTCCTCCGCCTCCTTCTGCACCGACCTTGGTGTCTCCATTGCTGTTCCTCTCACATGTTCTCACGCCTACTCTTCTCTAGCTGGAAAATTACAGCTACCCCACAAACTTTGTTATGATTTCTTCTTAAATCTGTTATCACAGAGGCGTTACCATCATCTCTAACTGGCCCAGCCTTGCCCAGCAGCATGTCCATCATCAGAGCCATCAGGGATTGGCTCTGCTGGACATGGTGGAAGCTTCTAGCAGCTTCCCACAGAAGCCACCTCTGTGGTCTCCCTCCTACCAAAAACCAGGCCTTGCAAAACCTACACAATAAGGGAATGTCTTCTTTAGTGCAGCTGGCTAGCATGCTCTAAAAACTTCACAGACCTAGAGATAGTGAGATGTACTTCAGCTTTGTCCCTCAACTTTACCTTCACTGGTGAGGGTTTTTTTTTAGGACAGCAAAGCTATCCAGAGCTCTGTGATGGAGATCGAAAAAATGTGTGAGATGCAAGCAGCTGGCTTCTCTCAGACGTTTTAATTATGGAGACATATATGAATCAAGATCACAGAACCACAGAATATGCTGAGTTGGAATGCAAATGATCATCAAGTCCAACTCTTAGCCCTGCACAGCACCATCCCCAAGAGTCACACCATATGCCTGAGAGCATTTTCCAAACGCTTCTTGAACTCTGTCAGGCTTGTTGCTTTGACCACTTCCCCGCGGAGCCTGTTCCAGAGTGCAACCACCCTCTGGGTGGAGAACCTTTTGCTGATATCCAAACTAGACCTTCCCTGATACAACTTCAGGCCATTCCCTCAGATCTTGTCACTGGTCACCACAGAGAAGAGATCAGTGCCTGCTCCTCCTCTTCCCCTGTCTTGGTTTAAGACAATTTAAAGGAGAACACTCCAGAATGAGTTGCCTCCCTTTATAGGTTCAACCAATTCCTTTCCACCAATAAGGAATAAATACGAGTAGATGTAAGTAAAAAAAAAATAACAGTATACTAACAAGCAGAACAGCAACAGTCAAGATATAAGCAAATAATCACCAGAGACAAAAAACCTGCTAAATCTCGAGGACTCGCCAGAACAAAGAGAGACCCAAAAGTCCTGGGCACAACCCCCCCCGCCCCCACCCCAAGGTGGTATTCTGCAGCCAAGCATGTGGTTCAAAGGACAAAGAGAAAAATGGTGTCAGTCTTCCCCCCGCCCCCTGCTCTGCTTATCTCCCTGATGGCTGGAGCACCAACTGGCATTGTCTGGATCAAGGGGCTAGCACTTGAGGAGGGGCTTCACCTTCCTTATTGTCAGAAGACAGCAGGAGCAGGCAAGACAAGGTGGCTGGGCTGGGGTGACTCCATAGTCTTCTCTCCTGGAGCAGGGCACCACTGGCAAAGTGGAACCCCTTTGTTGGAGCGGGGGCTGCTCCGCGTGGTGTGGCAGTGACAGGCAGTCACTTGTCGAATTCGCTCCAAGGCAATTCAAAACCTCTAACTGCAGTGTCTCCAAGATGAGAAAAAGCCAAACCAAAAGAGAACCCAAAAAAGGAAAAGCCTCTGCTTGTGCTTCCTCAGCTCTACAACAAGAGCCAAAACCAGGTGGTCTCTGCCTAAGGCAAAAATCATGCAGCAAAAGAGCATAAGCTGCCTGCTGCAGCAGACTTTAAAAGTGTCTGAGGTATCACCCTGCCCCAGTTTCCTGGCTGCAGGGTCTTAAAGAGACAGTAACAATTTTGGGCACAGAGAGATGTGCAATGCAATGACATTATGGGTTACCAACGACATCCCCTCACAAGGAATTACCAATGACTGCATTGTCTTTCAGGTGTTTTCTAATACCTCCCAGAATAGTCTTGTCCATAACTTTACCAGGCACTGAAGTGAGACTAACAGGCCTGTAGTTTCCAGCGTCCTCCTTCTTGCCCTTTTTGAAAATTGGGACACCATTCATCAGTTTCCAGTTAGCTGGGACCTCTCTGGGTTCCCAAGACCACTCAAAAACCATCGAGAGAGGTTTTGTGAGGATATCAGCCCGCTCTTCGAGGATCCTTGGATGGACCCCATCAGACTCCATAGATTCATAGGGATCCAGCAGATTGTGCACTATTTCAGGGTTGACTGGGAGTTGATCATTCTTGCAGTCATGGTCCCCCAGCTCAGGGCACTCTCTGACCATGCTGAAGACAGAGGCAAAGAATGCATTAAACACCTCTGCCTTGTCTCCGTCCCAGTTTTTGAGGTGACCACCCTCATCCTGTAATAAGACAATATTATTTTTACACTGCCTATTGCTATTAATATATTAGAAAAGCTCTTTTTATTGTCCCCTACTGTTCTGGCCAGCTTCAAGTCCAATTGAGCTTTGGCTGCATGAATTTTCTCCCTACAGTGTCAGGTGGCATCTCTGTATTCTTCCCATTTCACCTGACCTTACTTCCACTGGGCATACACCTTCTTTTTTTGCCTTATTTTCAAGAAAAAATTCCTGTCATCCAAGCCAGCCTTCTGCCTCACCTCCTTGACTTCCAGCATTTGAGAATTACTGCTCCTGTGCCCTTAGGATGTGATGTTTAAAGTGTCCAGCACTGATGGACCCCAGCACCTACTCGCCTTACCAATTCCCTGAGCAGCCTGAAGGTTGTTCTCCTCATTTCCAGAGTTGAGGTTTTGCTGGCATTTCTCCTCCTGTCAACACAGATTCTAAACTCAATCGCTTCATGGTGTCTGTGGCCAAGACAGCTACCAATCACCACTTTGCTCACGAGACCCACTCTGTTGACAAGCAGCAGATCAAGGAGAGTATCTTTCCAAGTCAGCTCCCTTAGGACCTTTTCCATAACATTGTCATCCAGGTTTTTTAAGAATCTTTTGACCCAGGTTGTACCAGCAATGTGATGCTCCCAGTTAATTTCTGGCAAGTTGAAGTGCCCCATAAGGACAAGGACAGTGGACTTAGAAGTGTCGCTTAATTCCTGAAAGAATAATTCAACATTATCATCCTCATAGGACATCTATAGGAGACTCCCACATCTGCATTATCTGTTTGCCCCTTGAGTCTTATCCAGAGGCTCTCAACTGTGCCATTGCCAATTGTGAGCTCCATACATTCTAACCTTTCTATTACACAGAATGGCACCTCTTCTGCCCTGCCTGTCCCTCCTGAAGGGCCTGCAGTTGTCCAACATGTGTCCAATCCGTGTCCAGTCACATGAGCCATCCGACCAGGTTGCATTTATGCCAATGATGTCAAATCTCTAGAACTGGGCCAAAGCTTTGAGCTCCTTGCATTTGTTTCTTAGGCTGCATGCATTAGTGTAGAAACATTTCAGGTGTGGTACACTGTAGCCTTGTGAAGCAGATTGGGGAATGCCATTAGTGCTAATTTCTTCAAGTTTTGGTACACCATCCCATCACCGCATCATTGCTCTTCACTGGCAAGCCTGGTTTTGCCCCTTTCCCCCTTCTAATCTAGTTTAAATCTCTGTCAGCGAGCCCCACTAACTCCTGTGCTAGAATTCTTTTTTCCCTCTGAGATAGGTACATCCCATCAGGTGTAGACCAGGTGCTGAGTAGATCATCCCACAGCCAAAAAACCCCCAATTTTTCCCATTACACCAACTTCAGGGCTACATTGATCTGATGGATCTGCCTATTCCTATCAATATTATTCCTTGTTACTGTAAAGACTGAAGAAATCACTACCTGTGCTCCTGATCCTTCTACCAACCATTCCAGGGTCCTCAAGTCTCTTGTGATTGCCCTCAGACAATATTATTTTGTTATTTCGTACTGCCAGCTTGAACAACCAATAATGGAAACTAATCAGATGGTCCTACTAGACCTGAAGGTTTTCTAGTGATGTTCTTTACCCAAGCCCCTGGAAGACAGCAGACTTCCCTGTGAGTTGGGTTTGGTCTGCATATCAGGCCCTCCCTTCCCCTTAGAAGGGAGTCTTCTATTACAACTACCCTTCTTTTCCTCTTAAAAGAGAAGGTTCTGATGCAGAGTACAGGTAGTGTTGCTTTAAGAGGCTCCTCTAGCTCAGAAGGACCTTCGCCCACCTCATCAGTTGTCTGGCCTTCTAGTTACAGAGCCTCATACCTGTTGTAGAAAATGCCAGTCCTACTTGTCAGATTCTGAGAAGGAGGATGAGCCTTCCTTCTGGTATGTGCAGCGACCTGCTTCTAGCCTTCATCTTTAACAGCCCCTTGATTAACAGGCCCTTGACTTTGCAGGGTTCTGAGTCCACCTGCTTCTCCACTACCATGGAGGTTCGAGACTCCTGAGAGCCTTGAGACTGTAGCATCTCTGAAAATGACAAGTCAATCTGTTGCTTGTTCACTCGAATACTACATACCTTATTCACTTTCCTCCTGTAGCTCCTTCACCTGGCGACACAAGTCTTCAACCACGTCACACCTTCTGCAAAAGAACTGTTTGTCAGCCCTATCCTTGTGGAGAGTCATCAGGCACTCCTGGCAGTCTGTGACTTGGAGAGCTATATCTACTATCAGCAGGTCTGTCTCTCTGGAGGCCTCTGACATGGCTGGTTCAGTGACTCCCACAGCTACAGAGGATTGAGCTCTACAGGCATATCTCCAGAACTGAAACACTTACAGTAGTACGCTAATAAGACTGCGGCTGAAACGATCTTCGTGCTCTTCCTTACCAGCCACTTGAGTCTTTTTGCGGCCTCTGTTGGCTGGTCCTGGATGGTCAGAGAGGAGCCTTTCCTCCTTGCCCTGCCTGTGTGAACTGCTGTACCACACACTTTGGATGTGTGGGTCACTCGCACTCCCTAGAGCCTTTTAAATCTCCCTCGGATGCTCCCAGCACCACCCCCTCCTTTCCTGGATGGCTGCCAAGAGTTGCCAGGTCTGATGAGGCTTGGGGTTTCTGATCAGGTGTCCCTGAGCTGGGGAACACCCTGTGCAGCATGATCTAACCCTCACCCCAGGACTTACCTCAGTTGCTGCCGCCTCACTGACTTGCATTTCCTTTTGTACAAACCCTTTTACTGTGTACAAGGAGAACTGCTTGGATTTTTTTTTTTTTAAATTCAGTATGTTTATTCAGAGGTCTTATGAAGGACTTTATGGACTCCTTGTATACTTCCTGTGTTAACCATACTGAGAGTTTTCCAATCGGACAGAAGTTAATGAATTGCTAAGAGTGGATAGCATCAGGGAAGAGGGGGTTTGGATCAGTACAGGCTGTGTAACAAAAACTAATGGAAAACAAAGAAATTAGTGGTTTTAACTGGAAGAAAATAATTTACTTTTTCTTTTACAGAGCCTTCCTGAGGAATAAGGAATCCATTTGGGGAATTTGATGACCTTAGAGGTCTTTTCCAACCTTAATGATTCTATGATTCTAATTATAAATAAGATTAAACCGCTGATGGAACATATTATTTAAAGAGAAGTTGGAAATGAGCATCACCTAAGTGTTTTCTCTGGTAAATTCTTGGATTGATTTTTAAAATTGCATTTCATTGTTACATTTATAAGTAAATTGTACCGTTAGTTTGTATGTTTATGAGTAATATTGTTAGCTTACTGTGGTTCTCAGTCTCAGCAGTGCTCCACATTTAGCCAAAGAGTGTATTTTGATCTCATGTATCTAACTATACACTTCAGGTGTCTGAATAAATTCAGCAAGGTGGTCAGTATCATAGTATACAATGATGGATTCTGTAACGTGTCAGATGCAAGATATGGTTTACCAGATACATAAACATACAGCATATATGTAACTACTGCTCAAAATAGTTTCCTCATTAAAAAGTAACATTTCTCGTTTAAAGAAATGTGAATGACATTCACTGAACTTGTTTTATTGAAGTTGAGGGTGTAGAGAAATATGAGCATGCATCTCCTGGCTCTGAATTTTAAACTTTAATTACTGTATCTGTAGTAGGTGAGTAAAACCTGATCCTTAATTGCTCTGCAGGCTTCGTGAACCATATTTGCTATTTTTTCCCAATTCCATGTCCTTCCTAATAATAGTCTTTTTTCTTTAGCTAGTGAGAAGAATCTAGTTAACCAAAATGTGATTAGGAAAACAAAGCAAAACTCAGGAATCTTTTAGCCTAGATCCAAATTCCTGTTGATTTTTTATCATGTCTTCATCATAGCATTATATATTCCACAGAAATTATTTTTATAGCTATGCATTCTGTTACATTGTGCTTACCCTATTGTCATAATATTTGCAAAAAAAAATCAAACAATATACATAAACAGTATATATTATCCACAAGTATATATTGCATTATACAAAGGCAGAAAATACAAGTTCCCAGTCAGATATTGTTTCAGTCATTCAAACAGTCATCATCTCTGTAGTAACTGAAGATATGTTTCTGGAATAGATGATTCTTTTCAGGGCAGCTGTGGGAGAGACAAAGGAAAAGAAACACAGTTTTATCCTTTGGGGGAGTAGAGGGGCTGCCCAACCTTTTCAACTTAAAATTATGTGTTAACATAATTGCTGCAATTATGTTAATACAAAGGACAATGCTAAATTACAGCTTTATTAAGTTTCTCTGAAATATTTTTGGTGTCACTTAAGTAATCAGTAAATATATATATATATAAACAAGGTCGGGGAAAATACCAGTCCTGACTCTTAAGGTCTTGACATAGGCTATTGTGTGGAATTATATTAGATGTAAAAATGGCTTATTCTACTTGTGCTAGTTATCTGAGACTGTATTCAATTCAGTTGCTGCCTGTGATAAGTACTGAACTCAAAGCAGACTTGCAACAGAGTAAAAGGTGGAAATTCTAGTAGAAAGCTTTTGTTATGTCACACAGCAAGTAACTCTTATTCAGGTAGATTGTATAAAGGTGTATCTACATAAATTGTGCAATTTAATATAGTTTCTCCTACCTGGTTGTATGGTTGTTTAGGTCTTTTATCTTTTCTGTGAAAACACAAAGGACACTAAGCTTCTAAACAATCAGAAAACTGATGTTCTTGTCCCTATGGTCAAGTGTTCTTTTTTTTGGCTAACCAGTACTTTTCTCTTTATGATAATAACTATGAAAGCTTTGGTGTCAGTCACTGCTCACAAGCTGGATCCTCTGTGTATGCAGTTTATGATCTTTTATTATCTTTTGCTATTGTTTTTAAAACATGGGCAAGGGTAGTGATGAAAACCCCTTTGCAAAAAAGAGTGGGGGACAGGAAGTCTGATCCTGTGTATCCTCATAGACCCTCCAATTCTGTTGGATTGCAGTTGAAACTTGAGGTTCTGTAACAATTTTCAGGCCTTTCTGTCTTCTGACAGTTGATGTTGGAAAAAATCTGGTGCTTAGAATCTATTCAGTGTATAGCTATTCAGTGATTTGTATGCAAGACAAGTTCTGAATATAACAGAGCCTAAGTTGAAAAATAATAAAAAACCCAGCAGTGGAACTAACATGTGCAATCAGCACTGGGAGAAGTATGTGTCAATAAAATGGGACTCTACAAGCAGATTTATCTCTGAATTGCATTGTGGAGAAGATCAAATAGGACATTAAGAAACATTGGTATGGAAAGAAGGAATAACCATAGAAGAAATTAGTCTTGCAGAATCATGTGTTTTATGACAGAAATGCTGTCAAATAATACGAGACAAACATTTACCAGTGAATGAGACAAGAACTATATATTGTAAAGGCAGGTCACTGTTATAGATCTATACAGCTCAGGCTGTATCAATCTGGCTGTGGTAACTGCATATTTTTACTTTGCGTCATACCAAAGACTTAATTCTCAATTTGTCATTGAATTTCAACTTACATATAAAACTGGAATTTTCTTCTTTTTAACGACAGTTCAAGGCACTAAAATAGTCTGGAGTGTGCTGTGTTGGAATACAACAGAACTATTGAATGTAGAAGCCTCCTTGACCAGAATCAAATTTAAGTTATGATTAAAACATATTTTGCCCTTTACTCTTGATCAGTATATTGCCATGCTCTGGGGTTTCTAGTTGAGCTGAGCAAGTAATAAATTATATATATATGTGCATGCATCTAAGAAAAAAAATCAAAAATATCAAATGTATGGCAAATAAGAGCAAGTAAAGAGGATTTAATAATATTGCGGACTCAGAAGATTCAAAGAGAGAATAAAAATGCAGAAAACAAAGGTGAAAAATGAAAGGAAAATTTCAGAAAGGGTTATGGCAAAAATAAGACATTTATAAGTAGCACATAACAAAAGAAATTGAAGTCCTAAGAAATTAAGTGAATTCTGTTTCAATGCTTGCAAAGGACAACAAGAATGAGTGCCAGAACCAGTCATAAATTCCCCCCAGAGTGAAGAATAATACTGAATAAAACACAGGTTGTGCCAAAATAAGTGCTCTAGAAATTAGAATCTCTCAACCTGTGAGCTAGCTAGATTGCAGAGCTAAAGCTTGTGTGCCTACTTCAGAGCTGTGCATAGCACAGCTAAGGGAACCTTTGTCCATTTCTTAATCGTTTTTATTTTGCTCTTCCCTGGAAGGAGTGTCACGGTGGTAATTGACAGGAGGTTCTGCAGGGTCCCTTCTGTCTCTGAGCAGGAAGGAACACTTTTATCCTCACTTGATTTTTATATTTTATAGAGAGGTTGTTAGGATTTTTTTTCTAGTACAGTAGTTGTGACAAATATGTTATTGCTCTAGATATGCCACACTTGGTGGGTGCTTTATTTGGGCAGTTAGAGAACAGAGCAATCTCTCCAGGGAATTAAAAAAATGTGGAGTGCTTTGAGAGAGAAATAGGGCAGTTGAAGATGAATAACCAAGTGGGAGTATGAGTGTGTGTTGAATACACAACAGGAAAGCTTGAATAAAAATGAAGTAGAAATTCAGAGAGATAGAAAGTGAAAACAGATTAGAGAAGGGTAAAAATGTTTTACAAGACAAATGGCTTCCTTAAGAGAGAGGAAATAGTAGGAACAGAGGAAACATGGAATGCTTTGGAAACATGTTACAGGCTTCCTGCTGAAGCTCAGAGACAGGCTATTCACTTTCATTGGTTTTAAACCTTCTTGTTCTTTAAGAACTAAATTAGAACTGCTCTGGCTTGGGAGAGATCCTGGTGGTCAGAAGTTGTTCATTAACAGTCTTCCAAGTCTTTTGGTTTTCATGACTGGCTGTGGAGAATTGCAATAAAGCATGAAGTATTAGCGTTAAAAGCAGTGCACTACCAACTCTGGTGGAGAGGACTTACCAAAGGACTTAAATACACTCACCAGCCATAGTTTTATGAATGAAGTCATCTAAATCATCTTGTATTCTTTTCTGTAAAGAAGATTCTGTACGTTATCTGTGAAAGAAAATGCAAAATACTTCAATTTTAAATTGTTTCCCACAAGTGACAATATATAAATTTACTAATAAAACCTGTGATCTAAATTATGACTTTGAAAAAATCTTCATAGTTTTGTCACTGGAGAAGATGCAGCTTCACCTAAATGAGTTTATCCATGCTTTGATAAGACATTTGGGGGGGGAAACATTATCCAATTTCTTGCCTGCAAAACTTCTCTTCTGAAATTTCAGTTTACAGCCTGTTGTATATAGAATTAGAAGTCTCCATACATCTTTCAGACAGTCTAGAATTACTGGATGGATCCTGATGTCTGATAGCTCTATTCAGTTAGGGTACTCACAAAGCAAACATATTTGGCTTTTTGAGTGAGTGAGTGTGTGGGTGGGAGGGGAAAGGAGGTGTCACTTTCTGGTTTTTGGCAAAAGACCTCTGAATTCACTGCAATATTGGAAATGTAATTCATTGCCAGACAAAATCTTTACCCACAGAATATTAATTAAAATATATTAAAATGGGTGATCCTTCATTTTAAGTTTTTTGATAGTGGAAACAGACAAAGCAGTCTCATGACATCGTCAAGCACTTCAAACTGTATCACTAGGCAGTCTTGCGTAGCGTGCATCAGTAGCATGTGCATCCTTGTAATCAACAAATTAAGCAAGTTGTGTGTTTCTGCCCCTGTTAGGATGACAAGGTGTGAATATTTTATATATGTACATATATATAAATAAAATATATGTACATATCTATGTTAAAATTCTTATTTTTATCAACTGGAACAGCACCAAGCTTTGATTAACCACCTTGGGAAATGTTGGCTCTTACTGCATATTATTTTGTGATGTAATACAAACACTGCTCTTCAGTGAATTAAATCTGACCTTGAGTTGGAAAACTGAATATGGTGGGAACACTGTATTCTGTTTTGCTGATGCTAAACTGCCTTTTTAAAAATTGTTGAAATTTAAACTGTTGACTCCTGAAATGCAGAGACTGTGCAAGTCATCTAGAGTTGATTATACTTGACAAGGAACTAGGTACTGTAGAAAATGAAAGATCTTATCTTGAGTCAGTCTACTGTGCATGGAATGAGGTATCCTCTGTCAATGCTTCATTGCATGTAGCAATTACAGGGAGGGCTTAGACTCTCCTTCAGGTGTTTATAATATAGGTGTCTCCATTGAGCTGAGATGAATCTCTCAATAATAGCTTTGGAATAAGAGAAATAAAGTAGATCTTGCCATTACAACTGACGTTTTCCTAATGGCTACCTTGCTTCATACTGGTAGTCTTTGATGATTGGTAAATAGATTTGGAGGACTACACCAGATGAGGATTAGTGAACAGTTTTGGGGGTTTTTTATTATTATTATTATTATTATTAATTTTTCCTCTCATTCTGAAGGAAAATTTTTTTCTTCCTCACTGTTTTGTCTTTCTTTCTTAGATTTTTTTTCATCTGCTTTGGTTTCCTTCCCTCACAGTTCTCTTCTAACTATGTCCTTCCTTTTGCTTCCTGGCTGGAAACATCCAAATTGGTGTTTTAATCAGTGAAGAATTGCAACATAAAACACAAACTTTCATCTGCAAAATCACAGATGCATATGTACTGTGAAGGAGATTACTAAGAAGACTTTGGACACCGTTTCAGATGCTGTTTAAAAAATGTGATTATGTGTGCTAACAAATGTTAGCACAAACATGCTAACAAATCTTGAGTGTCCTGGGCATCAAGAGGAGAAGGAGTTCATTGTGCAGTACTTCTTTCCCTAAGAACAGCTGAAAAATCACAGTATTTAATATTTCAATTTTCCCAGCAGAGATGCATAAAAACTCTTATATTGGTGTTATGTTATTTTGGACATTATTTTCTATGTAGAAAGGTTTATTCCATCTCTATTTTCTGATATATTTTCTTTAAATTCTGGCAACTGAGCTTCTAGCTTCAGTTTTCTTCACACAACATTGTTTGGGGAACTGCTGCCCCTGACACATACTAATGTCTGTCAAACAGTTGATTCGTTCTGCAGTCTGAAAAAGTTTGTGCTGCACAGTGTGCCTGCATTACCAGAGTGCTGTGGACACCCATTCCAAGGAACTGTCACACTGTATATCACTCGCAGCTCTCACATAGCCATTTCCCACATCATCTCTTTAGAGCTTCCAGTTGGCAGCACCTGGGCTTCAGCACCAGAGACTCCAATGAAAGAAAGCAGGCAGTGAAACATTTGCCAAATCTTTTAAATAAAGAAACCACAGCTGAAGTGAACAGTAAAGCTATGCTTGGGTAATGAATAAACTTTCATTCAAATGTAAAATTTGTTGCCTCGCTCTATTTGTTATTGAAGTTGATTGGTGCTACTTAACTCATTTGAAATGAAGTATGGTATATGTTAACAGAAACAGAAGAACTGGGAGGATGACCATAATTTTGCAGTTATACGTTGTATTTGATATTCAACTAGGGTATACACTTGAGGAGGCTGAATAATGAAAAAGAAGAAAAGTCTTGGCCAAAATCTGTGATATTGTGATGTAAACATCTCATCAATGGAAAAATAACTGGTCCACCCAGAGGCTGTTAATGTTTATGTATTTTAAACTATCATAGTATAGTTCTTTCCTAACTTTTCAGAAAGGCTGTGGTCATCACTGGTGAATAGAATATTCACCTCTACCATTTAATCTTGAAAGTGTTTTGGGGATGCTTAATTATTTTAAGGCCTAATCAATAAAATAAATGGCATTTTGCTGATTCAGATGTTGATCATATTAGTGGGTAACTTCCTTAGAGTTTGTAAAGACTATCTCAACTTTCTTCTCAGTGAAGTCATTGCAGAAGTTTTAAGAATACTATTGCATAATAATAAAAACATTGTAAGAAGTTAAGCCTGTATCTGAAGTCTTCTTCAGTCATGTTATTTTCTACCTCTGTTATAAGGGACTTCAAGTCCCTTTATCTCTAAAATTTGCACTTTGATGATAGATAGGTAGGGAAGGAGGATTAAGGAAAAGTCCCAGCTTGGGACAATATGTTCAATAAAAGAGTCTTTAAAGCTGTAATAAATAAGTAAATGATAATGTTGGCTGTCGCATATGTGAATTTAACATTTACCAATAATAATGTGCTATGTAGAAATAGTAAAATATAGCGTATAGGAATAATAAAATATAGTTAAGTGAAAACAAAACTAAAGTGAATAGTAACTTTATAATAGTTGTAATAGATACATGTTAACAAATATCCTTAAGCTAACAAAACATGGTAATAAATATCTTTGAGCTAAACAATTCAAGACAACAAAAGATAAGCTGTGTACATCCTAGAGTTTGTTTTCTCGCCAGAAAAATCAAGAAAACTGATTACCACACCAAACTCCCAGAGGAAGGATCGATCACAAATCAAACAAGAAAAGACAGATACCTGAATTCCTAAAATAACACAAGACTACACAATACTCGGACTGACGTCACCCTGGTGGAGCAGTGGGAAAGGAGGAAATGAGTACCTTTTGGGCCTCATGAATATGCAACAGTCTAAGGGTATTTGAACCCACAGAAAAATGTATAAGATTGCGCCTCTGGCAAGGTTTGCCAAGCGCCCAGCGCTGTTTGCCTTTGTTTTACTAATAAATATTCAATGTTACGTTACTAAAAATTTTGGCCTATGTGTTTGTTTATAACAAAAGCTGATGATGGCTACTTCTTTTTATCAATGATGCAACAAGGAAAAAACCCAAGAAAATAAGAAAACTTAGGTATTGATTTGGCAAGGTTCTGTTGGGTGATGAACTGTGCTGGAACTTCATACACATACCAGCTCCTTTTTGGACTTGGTTAAAAAAACAA
This sequence comes from Ptilonorhynchus violaceus, assembly GCA_013397565.1. NCBI lineage: Eukaryota > Metazoa > Chordata > Aves > Passeriformes > Ptilonorhynchidae > Ptilonorhynchus > Ptilonorhynchus violaceus. The sequence continues at coordinate 194,367 of VZRJ01010923.1, read as the reverse complement.
GTCTTGACTAATGAAAATTTTTAAAAAATAATTAATTTAATAAATTGCCCTTCCCCTCTACCCTCTACTCTTAGTAGTCATTCGTCTTAGTTATCCTTCGGTATGGGAGCTGATTGCTTTGAGTGAGTACAGAAGAAAACTGCAGAAACCACATACCAAAATTGTCTACTGTTTCTAGATTGTCCTTAGGGGGATTTTTTTCACCCAAATTAGTTGCAGTAACTTGGGTAAAAGGAGTATTTTTTGTTTCCTACGATTTATTTTCCTACTATAATTATTTAAACAAGCTAACATTCCAAAATATACGGAGCCAAGTCATCTAGAATGAATTGGTTGTGCATGTCCTTCAAAGGACTTGAAATATGACATCTCTATTTTGTTGATGCTTTGGATAAAATGGGTCTAAAAATAGTATTTATGATGCCAGATTATGGCTGAAAGCACATGACTGGGATTAAAAAAAAGAAAATAAAAGGTTTCCAAGGGTGTCACTGTCTTACGATAAACATTGTGAGAAGAATTGGAGAAGAATTTACCAGATAAAATTCAGACACTTCAATGTCATTATGACAGTGGGGGTTTTGCCTCTTGTGTCAATTGACACATACAGTCGATGAGGCAACTACCAAGCCTCAGCCAAAATGCAGAGTAGATTTATTTCATTACGTCTCTAACAACGCCAGGTGGCAGAGACACATGGCTCCATCAGGCTTAGCTACACCTAGAGGGCAGCAGGGAGGGGAGGCCCACAGCCTGCCCCAATATAAGTCATTACTTCCCTCACACGCAGTTAATCTAAAGACTGTGCTTTTATGATCTCTCTCTGTCCCAGCAGCAGCCTCAAGCATGTCCATGAGAGTGTATTATCTCTACACAGGGATTCTGCTTCTCAAAACAGGCAGAGGTTGAACCTACATCCCATGCCACTCAGGATTTTCCACCACTGCAGCAGATCTCTGGGCAACCTCCCTGGAAATGTCAGCCCTAATGTGTTGTAGACCATACAGAGGAGACATAGCAGAATTATCAAAAAATATGGTCTCTCTAACATTCAGAGGGAAATGAACATTTTCAAAAGGTGATGTGTCAGACCTGAAGGGGAGAAGGAGGTGAATGGCTGGGAAAGATCATTCCCTACTGTTCCCCCAACATACTGAGTGTGATTATTACTAAACCCCCAAAAGTAGCAGCTGAGATCAGGACAGGCAAACCCCAACCAATACACATCCCAAGTAATCTTCATTGTCTCTGATGTTATCTTTATATAAGCTGATATTGCAGAGTATATCAGCAAAGCAATCTTGGTTTGTTTCCCTGACCCGAAAAAGATCCATATCTTGGGCAAATTGCCTGACATGTATGGACAAGTATATAAGATTAGGTGCCACATTACCATGATCAGACTGAGCAGCATGGTGGCCTGTGAGATCTGTACACAATACACAAGTATTTTGGACAAAATTTCTATTTTTTAATTTTCTCTCTCATGCCCCTTTAGTTGGGCAACAAATTTGTCTTGGTTTAAGACAATTTTAAGAGGTGACACTCTAAAGAGTTACCTTGCCTTATAGCTTTAACCAGTCTCTATCCACCAATAAGGAGAAATGAATATAAGTAGATATAAGTGAAAAAATAACGGTTCACTAGACATACTATTATTCCTGTAAGCTAAATCAGTGGTAAAGGTGGTGGAGACCTTTTTAAAACAAAAGAAAACCTAAAAGGGGACCCTCTGCCCGTGCTGCCTTGGGTCCACAGCAGAAGCCGAGAGACAAGAAGCAAGAAAGGCAAGACAAAAGAGACAGCCAAAAGGCAATCCAAAAGGAGACAGAGAGACAGAGAGAGATGTCCCTGAGTGCTCCAAGTTTAAAAAGCCCAGGGCACCTCCCCCCCAACACCGGCCCACTGTTCTTGTTTCCTGGCCCCAGGGTCTTAAAGAGACAGTAGCAATTTTAGGCACAGATAAATATGTAATACAATAAGATTTTGGGTTACCCAGGACAATAGTAAATATCAAATTCTGGTGATTGTTGAGTGAAGTGCCAGACTATCTGAAATCCAGATTTAGGTGGCCTAATTTTAACCTAAACCTTGCTGTTTGCATTTATTCCTAACTAATTTTATCTCTATCTATTAGAGAACTACATCTAATAATTGGAATTAAGTCTACTGATTTTTTGTGAACAGGTTTGAACTACTCCAAGCAACTCTGTGTACATCATTTAAATTAGAGCTTTCTTCAACTAGAATCTGTACTCATAATATTCAAAACGAAACTTTATCAATATAAATGTGGTTTTCTGAGTGGCTTGCTTAGTTGTAGGTCTTGAGCTCTTCCACAGTCTGTAAATTCTATGAGCTATGCAATAAAGAAGGATTGCATTGTTATTCATCCCCCCTAGTCAAATAATGGTATCTAAGAGTTGTTACGTGCTGCCTCACAGTATCTTTGTGATTTACAGTCCTTTCTCAGCAGGCTTATCCCTAGCGGGCTAGAACTAGGAATACCAGTATGTTTAGGAAGCGTTGTTTGATTAATGAGCACCTATTCTGAGCTATGCACTAAACTTCCTGCTTTGAGACTGTGTTAATTAGCTAAATGCAAAGAGTCTATCAGTACACAGACAGATTGTGATATTTTGAAAACAAAAATATGATAAAAATAATGTTAATCGTGTTCAAATACATAGCAAAAGTATGGCAGATTGTTCAGGGTGCTCTTCTTTGGGGACTTCTTGTTCCACATAGCTCTGCTGTTTTGCACAGCTAATGTATAAGAGGACTTAGATGTGGCTGGTGTTTGATGTAGTTCAAGCATATCCTAGAAGGCTGATGGAAAAACTTGCGTGTACTTGAAATTCATGTGAGTTTCCCAAAGGAGGGACCAAATCTTCAGTCCTAAGCTAAGGACAGATGAGTGGCTGTGACAGTGAGTATTAGGTTTTGTGGTTTTCAACATTGTCAGTAGAGTGCAGAAAGTCAAAATCCATTCTTGCTGGTCAAAACTTTATGAAAAAGATCAAGGTCTGCTTTGGCATTAGTCAATTTCATTTGCTAATTTAGTCTATGAATCTAGTATCCAGTTCTTTTAATTAAGGCAGAATAAAGTGACTCTCTGTTAACCTCTCTGTGCACTTTGATTTTGAGCGCAGAAGTTAGTTAATTCTCTTTACAAATGCACAAGTGAAAATCCATAGTAGCTTTGAAGTGTTCCAGCACTTCTAGAGTCATGCTATGCAATTCCAGTGGCAAACAAAGAGTATATGAACAGCAATTCAAACTAAACTGATTTCCATGTGTTCACAAGGATGTGTGTGTACATCATGTAAGTCTTTATCTGCTACAACTAGTCACCTTGACTCTGGAGTTCTTACTTGGTGCTGCTATACATATATATGTATTAGGAAAAGTCTTTGTATTGAAGAATCTTACGCTTACTGCAGCTCATAAATTGCTCACTATTCCCTCTGTCATATTTCATTTTTCAAATATATTGGTTCTGACCTCCATCAATCCAAGTGGCATGGAAATTTCAAACACAACCTAGTATTAGTAGTTGCAAAAATTGGTACAAAAGATGAATATTCCTCTTTACTCACATTAATTTTCTGTTGTGAATAAAAGTATGCCAGAAACTTGAATAATGCTTCTGGTAGCTTACAATTTATAACTGCAGTTGATTACTTTCTGAAATGAAAGGGTTTGAAATCATTATAATCAGAATTCAGAGGGAAGCATTTGCTGCTTTCCTCTTCATTAGACTGAAGAAGCTAATCTCCTTTTAATGACTCATCTCCTCGGTTTGATCTCTCTTTGAAGCTGGAGGAAAGCTAAGCTGATTTTTGAGGTGTTATCCACCATGCAACTTTACTATGTTGCAAAAATAGTTTCGTTCTTGGCTGTACTAAATATGGCTAGAGGAAGATCAGGAACTTCCATTTCAACTTTGTTTTATGTATTACTTGTATTGAAGTGCTGAACATATATATTCTAGAAATATTTCAACAGTCTCTAAAACAGCCAAGAAACATAGGAGTGAAGGAAAAGCAGTGAGGCATTAAAAAGCAGTGTTCTGTTCTCCATTATGAATAATAAAAAAGCCTGGTGAAACCAGCTGTAATCTGGACTGGTAAAATACTACAACTCAGAGAAAGATGTTCCTGGTTGTAAACATGCTCTGATAAGGTCTTGCATCTTCAGTATTGGGGGTTTGGGATTTTGTTGTTGTGTTTTGTTTGTCTGTTTGTGTCATTGTTTGTTTTGGTTTTTTGGTTTTTTACTTGGCTCCAGTGTATTCTTAATGAAGAAAGAGAATTTATAATACACTTATATAAAAGAATTGCTTATAATGTGAGAAGTTTCTGATTCAGTATTTCCAGTTTTATAGAGGACGTATTTAGATTCTCAGCCTGATGAATATCTCTATTCAAAGTCTGTCCAAACCTACCTTCCTTAATTGCTTCTTACTCATAAATGTGTGCTTGCTTTTTGCATGATTTTTAGGTTAGATGCTGAGAGCCCTGTGTCAATGTACACTCTCGTCGTCGTTACAGGAAAAAGGGTGCCAATATGGATGTAATAAAACTATGTATTCTACTTCCACCTAAATCATGAACTGTTAACGATGGGTCATTCACAGCAGCTGCCCAGTACACACCTGATCCCTCAGGCTACAAGCTGAGAAGAGGTAAACCCTGCCAGGTGGGGTAATGTTTCTTTATCTTCACACCAATGACTCAGCCCTGATAACTCCCTCCGGGGAAGCAGCAGCACAGTCCCACCCAGCCTGAGGGGGTCATCTCTGCCAATGGGCCATAATGGCTCAACAGCCCCGATAGACAGCTGTAACGACCTGGACCATTAAAGACTCTCCAACACTATCCTATGACTCACAGGATTACATCAGTCCATTGTGAAAATCCACGCCCTGGGGGAGGTACCACCTGAATTTGACCACATGTAATATTTGAGACATAGGATCACCACCACCAGTGGACAAATCCAGAGGAGGACCCAAACTTTGACAGGAGGACCAGACCTTTCCCCAGGACCACCACTTTCAACAAGACTGCAGCCATCACTCCAACGGGACTGCAGCTACTGCCAGGTTGTACCGTGACTTTGTCGGTTTAAACCAGTGTTTCCATATTGTTGCATTTATTGTAACCTTTCTATTAAATTATAACTCCAGCCCAAAATCTTTTCTAAAGCCCAAAAGTTTGTTTGGGGTTTATTTCTCCTGCTGGTTTACATTCAAACCAGCACAACTCTGCATCTCAATATGTCGAGTCTAAACTCTAAAAGAATCAAGAAACTCAAGCCAAGTCCTCAGAAAAAGTTTCTCTGCCTTATTCTGTACTGTACAGGAACACTCCAATAGTATTCAGCGTTCCATAAACTGGCAAGTGCTGAGTTGTGGAAAATAGGCTTTGCAGGTGCAGATTTGAACAGTGCCGCTGCCTGGTTCTGTAACTTGCTTCACAGGGTTTGTAAGGGAAGTAACAACACTGTACAGTTTGGCATTCTATAAGAAAAATTTATTCCTGTCTGACTCATTTACATAGCCAAATTGTGAACTTTCTTGAGAAGATAATGGTGCGTGTTTGCAGGCTGAGGAACTAGGAACTATTTTATAGTTTTCTGTTACTTAAATCGCTTTTAAGGAATGCAAACGTTTTTAGTAACCTCAGTAGTTTTTGCAGAAGTTTTGAATCCTTATTACTAAGATAATGCTAATTATGGGGTTCTGATAGCTGCCCTTGGTGACCACAATAACTGTTAGGCAGTCTGGGTAAGCTGGTTTCTGCTTTCCAGGTCACTCCTTGTGTGAGAAAAGATGACATGATTAATGAACTGAATTGCACCTTTCCTCTTATTTCGTAGCATGGGGTTCGATCTTCTGTAGTTAAGAGTACAAGGAGTCTGTGACATGTTAACTTCTAAATTCAGGAATACTCTAAGTGAACAACAGTACAGCTCTCTGAAGCTATTTTTGTAAAGAGTGCTTTTAAAAGAGAAAACGTGTGCAAAACCTGTACATTTTTTTGTCATTCTTACGACATATGAGGCAAAGAAATAATTTGGATGGGATGCTGAATTAATTTCCTATTAAACTCTTGATCCAGAATACTTCATACTGTTCTGATAGTTTGAGAAGTGGAAGAAAATCTTCTCATTTGTCAGATTCATGCTGTATTTGCCATCTTGGTTAATAATTTTTCACTGTTCCTAACACATGGGTAACCGTGACAGTGCTCACCAGTCTTTATACATTTTGCATTATAATGAGTCTGTTACACTCAAGTATTATCTGCATTCAGAAACCTGGCTACATTTTATTTTCATTTTCCTTTGATGCAGTACATTGATAATGAAAATCAGATCATTAATTGGATTTATGGACCAATTCTATCTCTATCTAACCAGCTCTATGTCTTAGGGCCAGAAAATCAATTTCACACTTACTCTTTTGGAACTGGTTCTCTTTGAGGAATCTGAGTACGCTCAACTGACACAAGCAATGGAAATTATTGGTCATCAAGTTTCTGGTTAAAGATTGGAGGTTGTTGCCAAAGTAGTTAAAATAGACTGATATCTGAGAAAGCATTTCAATACTCTGAATTTTGAATTTCCTGATATTTTTTAAATTTCTGAGAACTGAATTTCAATATTCTGAATTCTTAAATTCAAAATAAAATTTCAGAATTCTAAGTAACTACCAATACAGCAGATATTTAGTTATAATTTCATGGTGGCAGCTTTCTACAAATGAGGGATTCCTGCATCTATGTTTATTTTAAGTGAGTTTAAGGTCTAGTTCAAAGCACAAAATCAAATCAAAACACCAAACCCCCAAAAAACTGTAGTAAGTTCTCAGTACCTCATGACCAAGATTTGTTAATGTTACTTGAGGAGTAAAGACCCAGGTATTTAGGAGGACAGTGACTTGTGGCTTACATTGTCATGGGGATGCTAAATTCTCAGCTGGATTGTTAACCCCTGCCTGTGCAATAAGATGGTGATAGTGTTTTTGAAACAGTCTTTGCTACTAATAATGGGTATTATTAAAGTCCACACACAAGAATAGATTTGTGTGATAACTTGGCAAAAAAAGAGTAATGTTAGCTATTGACAGACTGAAAAATCTCCTAGCACTTGGGCGAGAGGTGGGTGGGGGCAGGGCTTGCTTGTCTCTCTCAGCTCGGTGTTTGGTGAGGACAGTCGTGTCTGCAGCGAGTGCCGGTTTCACTCTGGGAACACTGCTACACTGCGACGTCTCCGCCAGCTGGCTCCAGAGCATGGATACACTGTGACATCCCCGAGGGTCCCGCTGTCAGCACAGGGTACAGAGTTACGCTGTAACTAAAATCACTGCCCGGAGAGATGCTCGTCTCTGCTGTGCCTGCCTTCTGCTGGTCTANAGAATCTCAACATCAAACGAGGAACTGATAAGGGGTTTGTCTGTTCTCTTATGGTTGCTGTTTAACTGTCTTGTTTTATGTATATATATATATATAGTTATATAACTCTAGTAAAGAACTGTTATTCTTTTTACCACATCTTTGCCTGAGAGCCCTGTAATTTCAAAGGTACAGTAATTCGGAGGAGGGAGGGAGGTCATCCTGTACTCAAGGGAGGTTTCCCACCTTCCTTAACAGACACCTGTCCTTCAAACCAGGACAGTGTGATAACTTGGCAAAAAAAGAGTAATGTTAGCTACTGACAGACTGAAAAAGCTCCTAGCATCCTTATACATAATATTTCTTAGGAGAATAGCCATTTAATAGGAATTCAGGCACCTAGAGTTGTGTATCTGCTTTTCGGTTACCAATGCATTTACAGACGGACCTGCAAGATAAAAGTAGTGGTAACAATATTCATATAGACACCTGATGGATCAGAACATACAGTAAGTATTATAAACCTCATATTCATCACCTGATCTGGTAAGCAACTGTCTCTTTTGAACACTATTCTGATTTAACATGACTATTATTGTAACTAAGATGAGGATAGAATTATTACCACCACCAAGATTGTAAGATGCATAATGAACATAAAATGATGTTTCATTCTATTTCTAGATTCTTAAAGTTACAGAAACTAAAAATCTTAATTTATTAAAAAATTCAGATAAACTGATAATATACCATAACAATTTAAGGTATGTTAATGGACTGATATCATCCTATTTCTGTAAGGTAGGCAAATATGCAACATGATATCAGGCAGAATAAAATATTAGTGATGGAATTGTTTTCTATTAATAGTCTTGCTTCTGTCTCGAAAGACTTTGTACCTGAATAAGGCAAATGTCCCACACTGACATAATGAGAAAGCTATGCCTAATTAAACATTAAACAACATAAGACCTGAATAGGCCAATTTTTGCATGGATGTCTTCAATAAAAGGATCTTTACAAGATCTGACAGAAATTATTAAATTGCAACCTGGATGTTACAAAGCTTTATTCTCTAGGTATTAGGAGTTATAATATTCCTCAAGGAAAGTAGTCCTACATGTTATTCTATTACTCAAGTCTCTGTGTAATACACTAGCAAGTATTCTGGTGCTTCTTCAAAAGGATCCATGCAGAATTGGCAAAAATTAGTGCAAAAATGTGAAATTCAGCCTATTAGGTTAGTTTAATACATGTAGGATTGACGTATAGCACTTCATTTTTTATGGAGGTAAAATGCTGTAAAATACTTCATAGGTTAAAATCTTTTTATGCTGAAACAATATTAAATAAGGAACAAAAAAATGAACAGTCCAACCAGTTTTAAGGAATTTGAGGGAACCACTGTTTCGTGTTATATCTTTCACATATGAATGTTGCGAACCACATTACTGATGTGGTCGCTAACAATAAATGACAGAAAGCTGCTTAAAGAATAAGGTGAAGTAATGTTCCAAGCAATATCAAGTGTCTCTTGAGTTCTTCAAAAACACTTTCATTGGTTCTCCAAAATATAAATTATGAACCAATAAGGCTGAAGGACGAAAGCAGAACTAAGTGACATATCCATTTTACAGATGGATAGGCAGAGCACTAAAGAGTGAGTGTACTGGAGAAATCCACACAAGCTAGTACCAAGACAAAGTTGTTGAGTTGCTAACTTGCATACTTGAGTTGCTAACTATGCTGCATCTCAGAACTGCTAGTTCCCCATATGGAGTGTGGGTTGCTTATTTGCATGATTTTTGTTTGAAAACTGCTACAGTCTTCCAGTCTTTTCTAAATTCTACGTAGTTGAAGCAGGATTATAAACTCTAACATTTCTTCACAGTTACATCTTTCATGTATTAGCTTTTCATTATTGCTAGCCATCAATAATGTTTTTTTTTCCCCAGGTAGCGACTACACTAGGAATCTGGTATAGTGTAGAAGCTTCAGATCATATTATTTTTGTACTGTAATAGGTAAATTTTTTGTTATGTACTGTTCTTAATATTTGTTATTGCCCCTGAAATTATTATCTGTATAAATAAATAATAAAGACAATTGAAATTTAAGTGTAATAAAGCCTTGACATCTAAAAATTCCTGTTTCATGACTGAAATACTTTATCAAATTATCTGTAAGGGAAATAAATATCATCCTGTTGCTACTGCATTGTTTAGTGTGGGAGGAATGACTAAAACTGGGAATGTCTACGAGTGGTTTTGCCAACACAAAGTACTCATTTGCTGTTATGATGGTTGCTGCATGCAATGCCAGGTGCTTGACAGAATCAGTAAGAAGTCTTATGTAAGTATGCTCTTGAAAGCAGTTTGATGCTTCTTAGGGAACTGTACTACAGAAGTAGCTTCTGTATGCAGAGATGAAGCAAAGCTGAGGGACAAATGTGTGCCCAAGTAACATCAAGCAAAGGTCATGGCTATAGCTGAAAGTAATGTAAGCTAGATCTTGTGCCTAACTGTTGTCTACACAGACTACTCTGTGTAGCTACCAACTCCTCTTTGAGTCATGGGTTGGTCTTGCAATGGGTGACTATGGGGACAGATGAGTGGTCTGTAAGCTTTATGGATAGAGGCATTGATAGAATTTCTCTGTACCCATGAAAATAATGCAGTCTGTACCATGAGAAGAATGCAGTTGTACCCATGTGAAGAATTCAGTTTACCCGTGAGAACGTGACACTGATAGAGGCTAGAAGCACAATAATAGAAGATGTTATCTGCACCTGCGGTGGGGAGTTATTAGTTGATATGTATAAGGAACGTATTCTAATCAAATAATTTGTTTTTCTTGCCAAGAATAGGTAACCAATAGTATTTACGTGCTAAGTATAGGTAACCAATAGTATTATATTATCATTTGCTGCAGCCAATGAACATGTAACATGAATGCTGAGAAATATTATAAAAAGGCCTTGTATTACTAAAAAGTTGGTGCCATGCTCCCGAAGGAGCATGTATGTGTATTCATGTGGTAGTTCTCGTCTCTACAGCGACAGGTGACTGCAGCAGAAATAGAGCAAATGGAAGAGTGAGCAATATCTCTCTCATTGAAAAATCAGTCCAACGAGGATGAAAATCTGTGGGTTTAAGGAAGCCCTGTAAAAGCTGTCGAAAAAGAAATAGAATGAGGGCTGTGTAAAGACCTAGGAAGTCTGTTCTTCCCATCTTTCAGTGGCTTGCACTTCAGCTGGGGAAAGTTCTTAAATGGTCCTTCAGACATCTCTCTTCCAATTGCTGTCAAAATCGGGGATGGATTATGTGCCTGTGGAACTATTCTTATGTCCTCATGACTTGTTTCATCTCCTGAATTACTGTGTTGAATAATAAATGAAAGCAAAACCCAGCCCCCAATTACTGAATTGTGGTAGTCAAGTAGGAGTGAAACTATCTTTGGATTTAATAGATATGAAACTAATAATTTTTTATTCAGAAAGTGTAATGAAGTGATTTGTGGCAATTTTGGAAGAGTTAATAGTTGTTGTATATTTTGTAGTGTACTAAGGTTGGGGTTTTTTAAATGAGGAAATAAATAAATGCTATATATTTAACTATAAATTTTATATTTTTATAGAGATACATATATATATATAAAACTTGATTTACACTTTAGACACTTCTTACAGTCATGTTAGAAGTAGTTGTCTACTATGGCTACAAAAGATTCTTTTCTTTATGTTTGGCTTTATTAAGGTGAAGTTTTCTATACATTTCTTTGATTGACACAATTTACCAAGTTCTGATTTAATTGACATAATTAGTAAATCAGAAATTTCTCTATAACAAGGAAAATTTGGCTTTTCTAATGGCAGAAAAAAAACCTCTCTGAATTGCAGAAAAAGTCATTAGTGTATTTGTGCACTAAGGAATGGTCTTAAAGCACAAATATGATCAACAAAAAGTACAGCAGATGAGTTGCTGAATATTACAGGGATTGATTTTTTTTGGTAGAAGGGGGCTTGAACTTTTTTTTTTCTTTCCATGCTATTGAATATACAAGTTTCCCTTGTACTCTGTAGGGTTTTTGTCTAAATCTAATTTTATAAGTTTTGAATAAAAGATAAAAATAACATGTTCATGTTTTTTGACAAATTGTCAGTGGAAATGTATAACTTGTTTCTGGTTTAGTGGAAAATTTTTGTCAGAGACCAAAATAGCAAAGAAAAGACGTTTACAATCTTACTGTCATATCAGGGATGGGAAATTTGTTTTCAAGCCTGCTGTACTGAAGTGCACTATAATAGTATTTCTCAGAAGTATGAATAAAAGAGAATTATTGAAGTGGCAAAATTATAGCTATTTTAATGCATAGATCTTAGTGTTCTATAAAGAAATCTGTTTTGAAGGAAAATAAATGTAGAGTAAGGCTTGTTCAAAGATGTACAGGAAGGAAATTTTCAATCTCAAGAGATCACTTCCATAGAGTCTGTTGAATTAACTTGCTGGAAGACTTGATTCTGCATAGACTCTAACTGCACCAAGGCACTGCCCAGTAACTTGAACTAGATCTGATGGCTGTTCTATGTAAGTTAGACACTTACACATCTGATGACTCACCTGCACTACATGGAGTGACACATCATGTCACTTGAGTTCTCCATTTACGTAAATGCCTCCAGCTGTAGAATTTTTGAGTTCCAAATTCACTAAGCATCCTGATGATGATTCATGCTGTTAATGTTTATATCCTCTTATAGAACTTAATTTCTAGTGTCTAGCTGACTAATATATTTATCAGTTGAAACAGAGGCGGGGGAGTGGGGATGAATTTGCAACACTTTCTTTTATATCAAGTGTCCAAACATCAAGAACAGTCTCTTTCCCAAAAACTTGACATATATGAGGGGAAAGTTAAGGTGTTTTATATCAACTTCCATTCAAGCTCATGCTTGTTTTATTTGTGGATTAGTCAGCAGAGATTTTTATTCAAGATCTGCCATCTAGTTACATGAAATAAAAAATACAAAGTGACATATCTTGAGAAAAAATGTTCCACTTTTCGCTTTCTTCTCTGCAGAAATAGTAAAGGGATTAAAGCTGTGAGGTAAAGAGAATACATTGAAACCTGGGGGTTTTTTTACCATTTTTTAACTTGTGAAAAAGCTGGTTTACCTCTAAACTGCAGTTCACAGAGTTCCAAGTTGTTGAAAGATGGGCCTTAGACAGGAAGTTAGCATTTTCACATATGGTTTACACTTGTAAATTAAACAGTCTACTACAGGTTTGTAGTCATCAGTAATCTGATCTAATTCCCCTGACAGGTAAAGTGCATGAGCGGAGCTTCCAAGCATTTTTGTTGGCACTACTTCAGTCTGATCCTGAATTATAGCTAGCAAAAACTAAGATATTGAAACAAAAAAAATTCTAAGGAAGTATCAACTTGTAGCTGATGTTCCCTTAGCAAAGAGGCTCTCTTGATCAACTCCCCATGGCCCCCACCCTTTCTTAGAAAGACAGTGACGAATTTCAAATCCATTTTGTAACTTTGTGTTATCTCCTACCTTTTGGAATATGAATGTCCTGAATAATAACTGCTTCTGCAAGTCTTTAGCTGTTGTAATTTCCATAGTGTCCAGGGATTTTTGTATTATTATTATTTATTTTTACTGGTTTTTTTTTTTTACCTGATGACAGGTTGTTTCCCAGAAGAGGGATACATAGCTGGAGAAAGAGGAAGAACTTACTCAGAAAAAGGAAATGCCTCTTTTGGTTTAGTATACATTAAAATTAAACCAGCAATGTGTATTTATTTCCAGGGTAGTAATTCAGGTGTAATTGATCTTCCAAATATCCATTCTGAGTATTGGAGGACAATTAAAAGTTGGACGTTCTTTCTGGTAGCTTAATCAGCTTTTGTGTTAACTGTTCGCAAGAGACTGGCAACTGCTGGAGCAGTTGAGAGCCTGTTCCTTAATTGCTCTGGACTGCACAATAGAAAAAATCATCAATAATTTGAACAACTGATTTTGTAAGAGAAGCTGCTTACCATGTCTCATTTTGCAACAGCACAGCAACACTAAGAGTAATCAATAGTGAAATACACTGTTAATTAAAGCAAATTAGAACCCATTACAACATAATTTTACAAGGAAAATCCTATCAGTTTCTTTCTTAATTGGAGGTTTCTTTCTTTACTGGAACATTATTATTCAGAAAGAACAGAAATGTATGTGAACACAGTTCCTTTTAAAGCCTTTGCATGCACGTGTGAATCATTTGCCTGTATGGAATGGAGACATAGAGTCTTGCACATTAATCTACTAAATGTTTCTACTATACAGCTATACAATAGGATCAAATAAATGAACCTGTAATTAGGTGGGCTTTCAAGATCTTGCAGAGAACTTGGATTTCTGCAAAGTATTCAGGCTATATGACTTGTAGAGAAGTTAAATGCTGTGTGAATGTTCAGGTCACTTGGGGATTATGGATACTGAAAAGCTCTCAGCATAGAAATTCTCCAACTGCTTGCATTCTGTGAGAAGCTGTCTTTTCTCACAGAAGCTATGAAAACAGCGAGATGTTTCTCTAATGGGACTTCTTATTGTGCACCTGCGGACTTGTTATTATACCGAATGTACAAATATTTGGAATAAGGCGTTGTAGCACCCTAGCCAATCACCCTGAGAGGTGGATGGCCAAAGGACCAATGACCTTATGACATTCAAGCACATTAAGGTATAAAATAGGTCTTTATATTAAGAAATAAATCCACTTTTTCACCGACTCTTGGATTGTGCTTATGTCGTGATTTGGTTCTGACCCTGATACAACAGCGACAGGGGATGGTGGTTATGTTTTAGAGTGGCATAGGAATACTTCAGGTAGTTTGGTGCAAAACAAGGAATCTATCATAGAGAAACATGCTTCTAAGAGTGATATGTGCTTCTACAGCAAGCTAGACTTTGGAACCAAAACTTGCTTGTAGGTGGATCTGAATTGATACTGAATATTGAACCTGAGTAAAGATGAAGTCTTAGGGATACTGTAGAACATGTGAATTGATACATTTGTGTATGTTCTAGAAGTCAAACTTTCCACAGGTATTTGAAAAATCTGTTTTGAGAGTGGAGTGTCTCTACTGTGAGTTGAACTTTAATAGTCTTGTCTATCCACACCTCAACAATACATCACTTGGAATCTTTCAGTTGCAGACAGTGTGTGTTAGTCTTCTTTTCACTCTTCTTCCTGAGGAAATAAGTAATGACATAAATTTATCACAGTGAATATTCTAGCAATTGCTGAGACTGACTGAATGTTTTAACCAGTGAATATTGCTTCAAGTTAACTGAGGTGCATGCACCTTCTTCTGCAGATAAAATGTTTCAAGTGGTTTTGGGAAGCTATGGCTTTGTTCTGGCCCACTGCTGAATAAGCTGTACATTTAGAGTTGGAAAATAGTATACGCTTTAGTCTAAATATTAGTGATTCTATAAGGCAGATACAAATGCCCTATGTAAAGAATAAAAATCTTTAAATTAATTAATAATTTATCCAGCCTCACAATGACAGGAAGTCATTACTTTGTTATTTATTTTTTGTTTGTTGTTAAATTTTGTCGGCTTTGTGATTAATTGGAGGTGTAACGCTTGCCTGTTTTGACAGGTAGACCTCAACTTTCCTCCTCAAATGGTGAAAGATGAGAAATGGGAATGTGCTTTTTCTCTTGTGTAGGGAGAACAAATAGAGATAACAGAAAATACAGTGCACTGTGTGACTACCTCTGTAAGACATGAAAAAACAGTAATCCCTGAAATAAAACTTGGACCTATAACATATAATAGGATCTTGCAGACTAACACTGGAAACTCAAAATCATAAGACATGATTGCTTATAATAATGGGATAATTGTTCTGTCTTTACAGTGTGAAGAAGCCTTATAGTAAGATTTTGTTGCCTTTGCCTTGGTTATTTTGTCAGTTTAATTTTAGAATGAGTTTAACTTTAGCAAGAATTTAATTTTAATTTTATTTTAGCCAGATATCTGCCAATTCTGCCTTCAGAACTTCCCATCAACTTTAGAATAAATAACTGTGCAAGTGCTTAGTTAACCTTGTGACAACCCTTCTAAGCACAACTTTATTTATTTGGAGAAGTCTACTGAAAATAAAACTTTTTTTCCTTCTCCTTGAAGGACCACCGGTTAGACTTAGTCACAGTGACAATATATGCAAACACAAAATTTAAAAATAAATGGTCTCTTTTTTTAAAGAAAGAACTAACATGAGGAAAAAGTCAGCACATCTGTTAAGGGAAAATGAGGAATACAAGGAGAGGGAGGAGGGGGTAGCAAGAGAGAATTATAGATATTTAAAAATTGCTGTGCTTTTAAAAATACAGCCAAAACACTTTTGTTAGAATAGAATCAAGTTGTTTGCAAAATTGAACTCCTACCTTGGACTAAAAATATTAGATTTGAGGGTATTTGAAGGTGAGGGCTGAATTTTTTTGCAAAAATTAATCAAGGATAAAATACACTTTACACACATCTCTCATAATCAGACAATAAGAGTCCAGCTGCACTTGGTTGCAGGCACACTATAAGGTCCTTCTTTTTCTTTACGATCCACAAACCATGAACAATAGCTACTCTGTCTCCTTTCTATTCAGTCATTTCTATCTAAAGATAAAAATATAGAGACATAAAGTAAAAAATGTGAAGATATCACTTAACTATTCTTTCAAAAAGAAATCTGTTTTCTTAGAGTTAATAGGCATATACTGCAACATTTCAGAGCAAAATACAAGTTAGAAAATGGTTTCATATACCCATAATAGATCAGCAAGTTTTTGAATTAAAGTATACTTGCATCAGAAAGTACTTCAATAATCAGAACAACTGTTATTATTGATCGATCTCATAATTGCAATTTCATAAAACTATTCATTAAAGATTTTATGAATCTTTATGAATTTGGGAGACCAGATAGATTGCTGGTCTTGGTTAAGCAAAGAGTTTAGAAACAATTAGCTTTTTTTTTTTTTAACATAAGGTGTTGTCAATCAATAAAGTAGAAAGGAAAAAATATATCCTAGGTGTCAAGGAATTAAAAATTAATGGAGATGAAATAAAAAATACAAAAATGATAATGTACTGAAAATTAAGCATGACAGCAAACCCATGTAGCCATGAAAGAAATACTCTGTCAGAACCCACATTCATTTTAGAAAAGAAATGTGACATGTAATAGGTAAGTCACTAATAAGCTAGGAACTTTGCAATGGCTTTCCATATAGCTGTGTGAAATACACTTGATTTCCACACAGGAATTTTAAGGGAAAAGCATATCAGAAAACTAAGTTTCAGAGCTTCTTTGCTTAATTGACATTTTAGTTACTTCCTCTATAGAATGGATCTTGGGCTCTTTAATTTTTTAGCTGTGTGAGTATTACAGACTAAGTCAATGGTAATGTTTACATTTATTATCTTTCTCACAGTAGCTTTTCTCTATGGCGTGTCAGAGAAAGCCAGTGCAGTGCACCTACAAGGCCTGTCAATCCCATAAGAAAATCCAAATCAAAGATTAATTAATTTGGTGGAGTAGAATGGATGAACTTACTCTGATGTTTACAGTGCTTGACCTGATCAATAGGTAGCAGAAATTATTTTGAGAGTAAGGCCAAATATTTGAAAACTAGAGATTAATTTTCTATAGAGATTTTTCTGCTCTCAAAAGTTCCCTTTGGGTTTCAAGCACAAATTCTCTGTAGATGTCAGTAAGCTTAACTTCTTAAGGCTGCCTTCTTCCTTCAGTTCCTTTTTAGTAACTTTCTGGCTAAAAAATACAAGACTCATTGGTTACCACTGTGCTCAAAAACAACCTCACTTAAGATCTCAACATGAGACAATTATTTAAGAAGAAGACATCTGAAAATCATATTTAGAAAAACTTTACAAAATATTTTAATTTGTGACTAAAGCTACTGAAATATTACTGTGAAGAATTTTCTCCTCAGGCAATTTACTGTTGTTCTGAACTACTAGATGAAAGTTACTTTAAATGTGTCCTTTACCAGCAGTCACTGACTGCGCATAGCAATCCAGTTGTAGGCATTCTACAGAAATAAGCAGACTGACCATAAGGTGAGGCAGTAATTTTGGCTGGGTTTTTTTTTCCCCATCCTGCTTTGTGGCAAATCCATGGAAAAATTCCTCAGCACACCTCTTTGCAGCATAATGGTAACATGTATATGTAAGACCCATCAAATGGTGATGCAAGTTGTACTTTGAATACCTTAAATAACATTCTCTGCATTTTGCCAGTCTGTGCTTGAAAAATACGTCTAATCAGTAAATCTAATAAAATATCTAATGCTTATGTTTCTATCGTGTGAGAAGGATCAAACTACCCTGTGAATGTGTGAGCTGTTAGTAATAATAACAAAATGCCCCAAATAATAACCAATTAAATTCTTTATAATATCTTGTAGATGACACATGTGAACTAATAATAAACTCCAGTTAATAAAAGAAACCTGTCCAGTTAAAAAACATTGGATATCTTTCTCTGTAAGCATAAGTTGTATCAACCTTCTAATTCACATGCTGTGAGTTCCCTGTATCTATGAATGGCAAAATAATATTGTATTTTGTTTAAGAATTGCTAGAATAAACAAGAAAATGCCTTTTCTCATCTCTTGATGACTTAAGGTGGACTAAGAATCAAAGCTACAGAAATATCAGGGACAAACTTATCCCAGTCATCTTGCACTAAATAGCTTTGGCTCATGAATACAGACATCACTTATGATACTGGAATTTGCTATCTTGCTAAGATAAATATCCAGCATGACTGCTAGTCACCATGAAATCCTGATGTATGCTTCTACAAAGAAGAATGCTCTTAAATTCCGGAGCTGTGTTTGAATTAATTCGAGGTGGGGAGTGGAGGCAGTGTGTCAGCATTGGAAACTAGGGATGTTTTGTTTTAGGAAAGAAATTCATGCTGGGATACAAGGGTGAAATTTTGTATCATAGTCAGGCTGGGAATTCTAAGTTTTTTCATTTTTGGGGACTCTCTTTTATGTGACTCAAGGACCCAGATCCTTGAGGTTCCAATATGAAGAATGATCACCCCCTAGAAGAAGTACATAGAAGATAGAGGCTAATTTCTATCTGGGAAAGAAATTAACTGTTAACTGAAATTAACCTGCCTGGTGCTTCCTGAATGTTTTTCTGAAATAATCCAAACAAGCAACTATCCAAGATTATTCTATACCAGTCATGCATAAATGGTGTTTTTGTGTTTCTATATTATGAACTATCATCTTCTAGCTACTGCATTTGAGAATATGTATGAAAGGCAAAGCTCTGAAGTGAAGGGAATTGCCCCCAGGACTAGTCTGTATTTGAGGCCAAATGTTTCGAAATATATGCTGCAGTGATATATATGTTTTTAAGCTCTATAATGATGGATTATGCTCTACTAGAGTTTCAAGCTTGCAAAATACATATATGAAAGTCTCACTAATAGTTACTTTCTTTAAAAAAAGAAGTAACAAATACTTTCTGTAGATGTTCTAAGATTATTAGGAAAATATGTTCTTTGCAAAAATCTTTCAGGAAATATTTATGTGGTGGGAAAGGGATGAGGAGCGGAACACCATACACATGGACAGAATGAATGTAAGAGGAGGAGAGAATTGAGAGGCAATTACACTGATGTTTGATCAAGAGATATTTGTCTTAGCACAGACTAAAAGAGCTAAATTGGA